>CM053750.1:1692995-1761595 GCA_028658305.1 Pachyuromys duprasi | reverse complement strand
TCCCTCCCTCCCTCCCTCCCTCCCTCCCTCCATGGGTCTACCGTGACATGAACAGCTTTGCTTCAGTATCTCTCTCCCACCACCCTGTATTACATTACTGTACATCCAGAATCAACAGGGCCCAGTGATGCAGGATTGAAACCATGACCCAAAAGAAACCTTCCCCTTTGACTCTTGGGTACTGTGACATTGTGATGGAAGCCTCTATTTCTTCCCAGTGCTGCAGGCTACTCACATTGATCCAGTCACGGCACCGTAGGATGACAGAAAATGAAGGCCTACGTGCCCATCACACAAGGACAATGGTGATAGTGTAAGGGCTAATTAAACAAAGCTCCTTTTGTTTTTCATTGTTGTTGTTTGCTTATATAAGACAGGTCCTTCTTGTTATATAGACGGGGCTGTCCTCAAATTTCTGGTAATCCTCCTGTCTCTACTTCTCAAGTATTGGGACAATAGACATGTATCATAATATCTGCCTCTGGTTCTGTTTTTGGATATAGGGTCTTACTATGTAGCCTAGGCCGACCTTAAACTCTATGTAGCTCAGCAGGGCCTGCAACCCATGACTCTCTTGCTTCCACTTCCCAAGCATTGAGAGTATATATGTACACCACCACACCAAGCTATTGTTGCAAAATCAAAAGAGAGAGCCTTTAAGCCTGGTATGTGAATGTTTATGCCATTTTATAAACTCTGTGTATAAGCCAGCCATGGTTTCCCTATAATTCTAGTACTTGGGAGGCTGAGACTTGAAGTTTCCTGCAAGTCTGAGGACAGTGGGACTACACAGTGAGTTCAGGGTTAGCACCAGGTACAGAGTGAGACTTTGCTTCAAGAAGCATAAAACAAACACATAAGTGATGTTTATAAACAAGTGAGGGTGGGCTGGAGAGATGGCTTAGAGGTGATGAACAGTCACTGTTCTTCCAAAGGTCCTGAATTCAATTCCCAGCAGCCACATGGTGGCTCACAACCATCCATAGTAATATCTTGTGTGCAGACAGAATGTTGTATAAATAATAAATAAATATTAAAAGAAAACAAGTGAAGGTAGGAGTCTTTCAAGTAAACTCCTTAAGAGTAATGATGTAAGAAGCAATCAGTCCTGACGGTCATGTTGTAAATTCTCAGAAATGCCCGACTCGGTGGCCACACACAGTCCCTGACAGATCATTAAACTATGACCAGAAAGTCTGATTTAGCAGGAGAAATGTAGGTCGGACATCTGACGCTCATTCAGTGGCATGAAATCAATGCAAGAGGACTATCTTTTTACCATGTGAATTTCAGAACTAAGGCAAGGATTTTTGAGCCATGTTTCTCCAGCATCAGTCTATTTCTGAGCCCTTGAAGAAATGCATGGACATCCTGAAGAGGAGAGAGCACCTTTTCTCGAATCCGGGTCTTTTGAGGATGTTAGACATTAAAGTGTGAAGGAACAGGTGAGGTGAGATCTTGGGCCTGGCCCCTCATTCAGAGCCACGTGGAAGGAAGAAAACTTCCTTAATGTAGAGACAAACTCCAAAGTCCTCTACAAGAACAACTATCTCTCTGCAACTTGGTGAGCTGTTTGTAACCTGCAAATCCAGTCTTGCAAGATCAGTTCTCCATGAAGAAAGCAGGCCTGTTTTCTGGAGCAAGGGCAGGGCTCCCTGGAGCTTCACTCTGCTGAATGGGAACTCACCGGGCAGGTGCTGGACTCTGAGTGCTGTGCAAATGTGTGCCTGACCTGGGGGGTCGGGGTGGAGAGAGAGAAGGCTTGCAAAGATGAGATCTAAAACTACACTTCAGAACCTATGGGAGGAGAACCATTCACGATGTGGCCTCAACACTCTACCAACCTCCATTTCTGCTGTTGAAATATACAAACATTGCCCATGGTCTTCAGCATAGACATGATATAAACACTCATTTATGTCAGAAAATAGGGGAGCTAGGCTTACATCACAAAGCAGGAGGCTTCTCAGGTTGCCTTTCCACTTGCTGGAGACTCTAGAATGGCCCTGCCCCTTGGGGTGTGGGGTGTGGGGTGGTGAGACAACCATCCTGGAGAGGGGCAGCAGGAGGAATTCCGCACTTCTGGATTGAATGCCTTGAAAATGTTCTCCTGAAAAGTCCCAATGACTCCCAAGGGGCTACGGATGTAACCGGAGGCATTCTAATTGAATAGACCTTGTCTGGTGGATGCTGAGCTCCGACACGGCAGGGTTTGGTGGCACAAGGTGACACTGTGACCCAGAAATGATGGTTTGTGGTAAAGATGTGCCTTGAGAGCCTAACGTTAATTCTATTAAGGTACTGAGGAAGGGGCTACAAAGACGGATCTGCAGTTAAGAGCACTAGTTACTCTTGTAGAGGACTGGGTTCAGTTCCCAGCACCCACATGGTGCTCACAACTGTGCATGCCTCCAGTTCCGGGGGTCCAGCATGCTCTTCTGGTCTGTGCCTGCACTAGTTGTGCACATGGTGCATTTACATACATGCAGGCAAGTTACTCATACCCATAAAAGAACACACATGGTGAGAAGGTCACTTGCTGAATCCTTGTTTCTTCCTTCAGATTTTTATTTCCCAAGCTGGGTGTAGTGAATGCCTTTAATCCCAGGCGGCAGAGACAGGTGGATCTCTGAGTTCAAGATCAGCCTGGTCTACAAAGTGAGTTCCAGGACAGAGAAACCAGGCCTCGGAAATAGACAAAACAAAACAACCACAATTTTGTTTTCATTTCCCTTGTTGCCATGAACAGTGCTACAGGAAACAGGACACAGCAGCCTCTCCTTCAACGGCTTGCAGGTTCTTTCTGAAGCCACATAAAAATTTCATCAGTCACATTTTAGTTTCAAGCTAAATTCTCTCTTTTTATTTTATTTTATTTTTTGCAAAATTCTCTTAATAGAAACATATCTATTTACACTGTACCATTTCATGAAGAATCATTTTAAAAGGACTTGAAAAGATTTAACAGGTTGCATTAGTTGTTTATTATCATAGAACTGCGGGAAGAGAACTCTGGAGCGGCTTAGTTAAGATCTTGGCTTCTGGCTTCTCGAAAGGCTGTGTTGTGGCTCTGAAGTCCCCACTGCTGCTGGAATCCATCTCCACCATAGCTCTCCACAGACCTCAGTTCTTTGCCCCAGGAGAGGCTGACTGCATACAGATGGAGAGATCCAAGCAGAAGCAGAGCAGGATGTGTTTTGCATTCCTGTCAGAGTCAGGGAACACGGTCGATGTATGAGGGAGCTGTCTGGAGGATGTGAGGAACTCTCTTCGGACATCTCCACTCAGGTGACACTAGACTCATGGTTTCCCCCAGAAAGAATCTCAGGGCGAGATTGCCTGAAGCAGTTGAAATTTATTCAAGAGAGGCTTAGGGAATTTTTGGTTTCTTTAATGTGTATATCTGCTTTTAAAGATTTGTTTATTTATTTTTATTTTATGTGTCTGCGTGTTTGCCTGCATGCGTGTGTGAGCATGTGTATGCCTGATGCCCTTGGAGACCAGAAGAGGGGTCTGGTACCCTGGAACTGGAGTTAACAGTGTGAGCTACCATAGGCATTCTAGGACCCAGACTGGGTCCTCAACAAGAGTAGCCAGTGTTCTTAACTGGCCCTTCCTCTTTTGTCCTAATATTTGAAAAGTTATTCTTTATCCGATCATACCACTGGCAATAAACCTGTGGTCAGTCTCTCCTCTGTTCCTAACCCTCCATGTATTCAGTGCTCTTAATGCTAGTTCTATTTCTTGGTAAAATAATCCAATTTTTAAAGCTTTTTTTTTTATGCTGACAAGGATTTGTGGTGTGAGTGAGTGAGTGTGTGTGAGTGTGTGTGTGTGTGTGTTATTTGAGCATGGAAGCCAGAGGAAGCACCAGGTCTCTCAGAGCTGGTGTTACAGATGTGTGGGAATGCTCACTTGCTTGTGCACTGAAATCTAGTCCTGATGACTGAACAGCCAGCAGTCACCTCTTCAGCCCCTTCTTGCTCTTGTTCATTTCACTTTCAAGCTTCGTACTCAAAAAGAATTCTCTGGGATGGAGATGTGGCTCAGCAGCACTGGCTGATCCCCTACAAGACCTGGGTCAGGTGCCAGCACCCATGTGACAGCTCACAGTTTTCAGTAATTCCAGTTCCGAGGGTCCAACACCTCTTTGGCTTCCTGGCCACACCAGGCACATGCAGGCACACATCAAACTAACAACAAACAGCTAAAACAAATCTCATGTTTGTGGATTTCATCAGCCTCCATTTCTCCCCAGCAGCCTTTCTTTTAAACTTCTTCACTTCTTCCCATTTCCTCATTCTTTGTGCACTAACTTGGATGCAAGAGTCATGAGTCATGCCTAGATAAAAAAAGAGTACAAGTTGAGGCAACAAGAAAAGGACACAGAGAGCCCTTCTGGGCATCTGTCACCAGCGTGTCTGTGTCCCGAGGTTGAGAGTCTTGCTGAGCCTTTGGTGTTGACTTTGTTTCTGAGTGTCTTCTGGGGTTCTCAGGTTGAGGCTGGTTTGTAAGCCCCTGCTAAGGGCTGCATGTTTTCTGGGCTCACCAAGTGCATTCCATGAGAGGGCTCTCAGATGCAGTTCCAGAGTCTGACAGTAAGGGGCAGCACACACCAAAGAAAACCTTTAGGTCTGAGCCTGCCTCAGAAACAGGACTCTTGCCTGGCTTTGGAACTCCAGCATCTAGGGGCCAAACTCAGGGCTCTCTCTCTCTCTCTCTCTCTCTCTCTCTCTCTCTCTCTCTCTCTCTCTCTCTCTCTCTCTCTCTCTCTCTCTCTCTCTCTCTCTCTCTCTCTCTCTCCCTCTCTCCCTCCCTTTTTCTCTCCCTCTCCCCCCTCTCTCTCCCTCTTCCCTTTTTTTAATATAATTTTTTATTACAATGTATTCACTTTGTATCCCAGCTGTAGCCCCACCCTCGTCCTCTCCCAATCCCATCCTCCCTCCTTCATCTCCTCCCATGCTCCTTCCCCAACTCCACTGATAGGGGAGGTCCTCCTCTCCTTCCATCTGACCCTAGCCTATCAGGTCTCATCAGGAGTGGCTGCATTTTCTTCCTCTGTGACCTGGCAAGGCTGCTCCTCCCTCAGAGGGAGATGATCAAAGAACCAGCCACTGAGTTCATGTCAGAGACAGTCCCTGTTCCGCTTATTAGGAAGCCCATTTGGAGACTGAACTGCCATAGGCTACTCCTGTGCAGGGGTTCTAGATTATCTCCATGAATGGTCCTTGGGTGGAGTATCAGTCTCAGAGGCCCAGATTTTTTGGTTCTGTTGCTCTCCTGTGGAGCTCCTGTCCCCTCCAGGTCTTTCTATCTCCCCCTTCTTTCATAAGATTCCCTGCACGCTGCCCAAAGTTTGTCTATGAGTCTCAGCATCTGCTTTGATACCCTGCAGGGTAGAGTCTTTCAGAGGCCCTCTGTGGTAGGCTCCTGTCTTGTTCCTTATTTTTACCTTCTTCTGATGTCTATCCCATTTACCTTTCTGAATGAATACTGAGCACCTTACCTAGGGTCCTCCTTCTTGCTTAGCTTCTTTAGGTGTACAGATCTTAGTATGATTATCCTATGTTATATGTCTAATATCCACTTATAAGTGAATATACCCATATGTGTCTTTCTGCTTCTGGAATAGCTCACTCAGGATGATCTTTCTAGTTCCCGTAATTTGCCTGCAAATTTAATGATTTCCTTGTTTTTAATTACTGAGTAGTATTCTACTGTGTAAATGTACCACAATTTCTGTATCCATGCCTCAGTTGAGGGACATCTAGGTTGTTTCCAGATTCTGGCTATTATGCATAAAGCTGCTATGAACGTGGCTGAGCAAATGTCCTTGTTGTGTACTTGAGCATTTTTTGGATATATGCCTAGGAGTGGTATAGCTGGATCTTGAAATAGATCCATACTTATCACCCACCACAAAACTAAAGTCCAAGTGGATCAAAGACCTCAACATAAAACCACACACACTAAACCTGTTAGAAGAAAGAGTGGGGTAGAGCCTTGAGCTCATTGGCACAGGAGACAACTTCCTGAACAGAATACCAACAGCACAGGCTCTAATAATAATAATAAATAATAATAAGTGGGACCTCATGAAACTGAAAAGGACACTGTTGTCAGAACAAATCGACAGCCTATGGATTGGGAAAGGATTATCACCAACCCTATATCTGACAGAGGGCTAGTATCCAGAATATATAAAGAACTCAAGAAGTTAAACAGCAACAAATCAAGTAATCCAGTTCAAAAATGGGGTACAGAGCTAAACAGAGAATCCTCAATAGAGGAACATCAAATGGCAGAGAAACATTTAAAGAAATGTTCAACATCCTTACTCATCAGGGAAATGCAAATCAAAATATCCTGAGATTTCACCTTACACCCATCAGAATGGCTAAGATCAAGAAGTCAAGTGACAACACATGCTGGAGAGGATGTGGAGAAAGAGGAACCCTCCTCTATTGCTGGTAGGAATGTAAACTTGTACACCTACTTTGGAAATCAATTTAGGGCTTTCTCAGACAAACTCAGCTTTTAAATCCAACCATAGCATGTCAGCCTTTGCTCTTTTCTATTAGAAGTTTTGCCTGTCACTTGAATTCTTCAAATAAAGAGTTCTGTGGTTGAATACAATGTTACTGAGATCCAAGCACTACATACAATTTACCTACTTTTACACATTTGTAACTTCTGGAGCACATTTAATTCCAAACTCAAAATGTGTTTCTTCAAAATAACCCCCTCTCCTTTTGATGATCAAAGTTTTTTTTAGCACAGAATAAAGACAAGTAAGCTAGACAAAAGCCCAGTTTTGGGGCCATCACAGACCCTTTCCTTAGTTCATTGTCCATGTATCATGGCGGCTGTTCTCCCCACCCCAATTTCCTTCCAGCCTTCTCCCTCACCCACTCTTCCTTCTCTAATCCTCTCTCTCCGTCTCCTCCCCTCCCTGCCCTAATTAAAAAAGAAACATCAGGTGTGTCTTAAATGCACCATATGGCTCAGGCTGACCCTGAACCTGCTATCATCCTGCCCCAGCTTCCCAAGCGTGGGGGATTACAGGTATGTACATACAAGTGCATGTTACCAGTATGGGGGTCTGAGCACTTCCACTTGAGTAGGTGGGACACAGTCAAGGTGAGAGAGCTCACCACTTTTGTCTGTGTGCAGGCAGGGACAGACCAGCTAGTGCCCAGATGAGTGTTGAATCCTGTTGGGATCAACTACTGTGACAGCGGAACGGGGTTCAGGCTGCAGGTGCATGGAGTGTTGTAAAGAGCCTAGTGCCTTGAAGCCTGAAGGTGACAAAGAGTGGCAAGGATGAGCATTTAAGTGGTGATGGGCTGGGCAGAAAGTGGGAATGGGTGGCTGAGATGGTCCAAGCAGGAGCAGGAGGTTGGAAGAAGGTGGGTGTTTTAATTTGGTCCTAACCAAGTTTGAAAAGCTCATGAGATTCTTCAGCAAACAGGGGTCCAGATGGGAGAGGGACCAGGAATCCTGGTACTTAGCAGACATCCGGGCTAAAGATTTAGAAATTATAGATGTGTCCAGGAATAGTCTGGGAATACCATTTCAGAGCTGGAGTGGCAAAGAGCATTCAAAATGGAGGAAAAGTGGCCACAGAGCCTTGGGGACAGTCTTATCAGAAAAAACCGAATCCAAAGAAGATGCCAGTGTTCTTTGCATTTGATACAGGCCAGGAGAAACAGCAGTAGGATTTGCCTCAAGATAAAGTTCTTCCAGCCAGCATCCCCGGCTTCTAACGTGGTTGTTAGGAATCCAGCTCAAGCCTTCCTGCTTGTGAATAAGCGAACTTGGGAACACCCCTATACATCCTGACATGCACAGCTTCTGTATCACCCCCAGACCCAAGGAATGCATTCCTACCCTTGTTAGTTACTGGCCTAAAGGTGGTGGGAACTGCAGGAACCAGGACAACATGCTCAACCACCTTGTTCTGCCTTGAAACCCACTTTGCAGTCATGGACCAGGCCTTAGTGGTTCATTAGGTAGAGACAAGATTGAGAGTGTGAACACGCATGTACGTGTATGCGGGCACGAGCAGCCACACACAGCCACACACCACTCTTTCTCTCTCATTTTGTTTTTGTTTCCTATATTTTCCCAAATATTTATTTATTTATTATGTGTACAATGTTCTGCTTGCATATATGCCTGCAAGCCAGAAGAGGGTACAGATGGTCGTGAGCCACCATGAGGTTACTGGGAATTGAACTCAGGACCTCTGTGCTCTCAGCTTCAGTGCTCTTAACTGCTGAGCCAGCTTTCCAGCCCTGTTTTACGTTTTTCAATACCGGGTCTCCCTTTAACATAAGCCATTCTGGAACTCACTATATTTCAGGCTGGCCTCAAACTCATGATACCTTGACCCCGGCTTTTGAAGAGCCGTGGTAACAGATAGGAAGCCTTGCTTTCACTCCATGTATCTCCACTGCAGAACATTTCCTGGCCAGCTTCTTCTGCCAGGTCTTTGACAGTGAGCACTCCACTGGGTCAGTGTGATTAGCCTGTTTGGAATCTACCCCCTTGACCTCGCAAGTGCATTTGCTGAGGAGTGTCTGTGAATTAACCTGTGTTTCTTCTTTGCTCTTCTATTTTCAGCCTTCATCCTAGTCACCAGCCTCCTCAAGACAAATACTTCTTACCCGTATTCCCACAGGAGCGGAATAGAGGGCTTTTCCTTCCCATGTTGTCATCTTCTCTAAGGCCCAGCGCACACTCACCTCCCTCCACGGCCCTTGGGGCAGCAGCACACACCTGTTCGTTCTACTGATTAAAAACAGACTCAGAGTCATCCGCAGTTGGATCTTTTGTCTCCGATAATTGTCATTGTTGGGAACAGGTGTGCCAGGTGGAAATCCAGGGACTCAGTGATCAGAGTGAACACCTGTAGACGGTTGCGTCCTGCTGAACAGGTAGGAAGTAAAGCATTTTCCTTCTCTTTCACTTAATTTTTTTTTCAGTTTTGTGTTCTAATATGACTCTGGGCCTGTTTAGTTATTAAACTGTGATCTGCTAGAGGTACACGGATGGGAGGTGTGGGAATTGGGGAGGAGAAAAAAAACACCTGCAATGCTCCTATTTGCAGCTTGCTCTGGAATGGGCAGAACACTGTCTTTAGTGGACAGTTATTAAATAGTTTAAAAACTATTTACAAAACTTTTTACAAAAGACTTGACACGTCCCCTGTCTGCTTCCTTTGAACCAGTGCCTTCTCCCTGGCTCGGTGGCCTGCTCCAGGGGTAATCCACTCCACCGCCAACATGCCCACCCAGCTGGAGATGGCCATGGACACGATGATTCGCATCTTTCACCGGTACTCTTGCAAGGAGGGGGACAGGTTCAAGCTCAACAAAGGGGAACTGAAGATGCTGCTGCAGCGGGAGCTCACAGAATTCCTCACAGTGAGTCCCGTTTCCCGCCTCGCCTCTGCTGGGGTGGAGACGGGGTACGGCTTGAGGATAGGTGTTGTATATATTCTGTCTGTGATTTGTTTCAAGACCCAAGGTGCCAGGGAAGCAAATGCTGGAGATCCAGGGCAGGAGCCATTTTTCTTTCTGCGGTATAAAGCCCAGGTATAGCCATTATTAATTGAGATGATAACCCTGGGTATTACTGACAATGTCTTTTATTGCTGCCTCAGAATATTAGGTAAAAAAATCTCAATGTACTCTCAACACTTTCTATGAAAATGGCCTCTGGGTACTTCTGTTTGTGTGTTTCACACATTGTATAAGTGGGGCTGGGAGATAAAATAGTTTATGCCCCATGTCACACTTGGGACACACGTACTGAAAAAAAATACTCGTTTTTTAAATCTGAAATTCAATTTTTTCCAGGCGCCTAGTACAAGTACTGTCCATATTAGCAAACTTGGTACTGAGCATCTTCAGAAGTCTTGGGGCATCTTCGTAGTATGTGGGAAGAGACTACTCTTCCCATGGGATAAATTAGGGAATTCTGAAATGTTACATAATTGCTCAAAAGCCTACTGATGGTAAATGATAGGGCCACTCATTGTCCCTTTTGACTTTGAAGCCTCTGTTGGTATGTCACTCAATGATCTTCAGGTGTCTTGGTCCCTACGTACAGTCTCACGTCCTGGTCTTCTGCCTGTGATGTCCAGTAACTGCACTTCCAGCATCCACAATTCACTTGAATTGCTACTGTTTATTTTGCATTTCTGGGCCTTTGGGTTTGAGCTGGTGTTCTGTGGACCTGAGGCAGGAGCTAGACTCTTGGCTAGCTCAGGTCTTCTTGTAAATGGACTCTTGGGAATTGTCTTTAGGGCTTAAAACAAGAACAAAGACTTTCATGCAAGCAGAAGGAAGTTTTGACCTCAGTTGTCAGACCTCCAGGCCTCCGAGTTAGAAACAATTTTTTTTTTTTCTTTTTAGTGCCAGAAGGATCCCCAGTTGGTGGATAAAATAATGCAGGACCTGGATGCCAATAAAGACAACGAAGTGGATTTTAATGAATTTGTGGTCATGGTGGCAGCTCTGACAGTTGCGTGCAATGATTACTTTGTAGAGCAACTGAAGAAGAAAGGCAAGTAAAGATGGGTAGCGCACCGACAAAAGGCAGAGACAGAGCCAAAGTTCTGTACCTACTGTGTGCTCCATCCTTCCCATTTACAGAACCAGTGGTATGACATATATGTTACATATGTGCCCTTACTAGCATTAAGTTAGACTCACCTTGACATAGTGACTCTACACAAATATTCCAGATCTCATGGTCTTTAAATCTTACCTCTCTTACTAAAAATGTTACGGTCTATTTGTCAAATAGAGAGCACCCCCAAATTTAGCCACTTTTGAAATGAGACTCAAAGTTGGTGGGTTTCTAAGGTCTCATTCTTAAATTGTGTTTTGAGATTTCTTCCTTACTGACAAGATTACTAGGCTCTCCCTATAGGCTCCTAATTGTGTTTCAAGTGGCAAAAGCTGTGAGGGGGGCATCCAGCAGAGAGGCTGGTAAAGAGAAGACTGCAGCCCTTGGTGGCAGCAAATGCCTTGAATCCCAGGTGGATCTGTGAGTTCAAGGCCAGCTTGGTTTACAGGTGGAGTTCCAGGACAGCTAGGACTGTTACACAGAAAAACCCAGTCTTGGAAGAGAAAGAAAGAGAAGGGAGAGGTCTCAGTAAGTTAGACTCAGATGGGCAGATTCGGGACTACGCATTCTAGCGACAGAAGCTGAACAGAGCACATCTTGGGAGTTGGTTGTAAATATTCCCACGGCCTTGTTTTACAATGGACACCAGTTTCCAGAGCTTCCCCTAGGGCTATGTACCATTGGGCCCTGGGAATATTTGCTTCCTTTCCTCTGTCCTTCCTCGTCTCACTACAGTGCTCCAACTTGTTTGTTGTGCCTAAAAAAAAAAGAAAAAAGTTACTTGTTCAGAAATCCTTGAGTAAAAGTCAATTTCTGAGGATTCAAATTGTGCAGTTCAGTGAAAGTTTGAAGAAAGGAAGTTGTGCTTTGAAGCAGTGATGCTAGGTACTGGGGAAGACAGTGCTACAGAGAACAACTGTGAAGGAGGATCTGCTGAGGCTGAAGCCAGGGTTCGGAGGTGAAGGTGAACAGTTGAAGTGTTTGGGAGGAGAGACTGGCAAACCCTATAAAGGTCACAGGGCAATTGCTGTTGTCCTGATACATAGTCTGCTTTCTCCATACCTTGTGACCAGCTGACCTACTATATTTCGCAATATTCTGGACAGCTGGGGGAGCTGGGTACCGTACAACCTGAACTAAGAAAGGGGAGCCAAAGCCTGCCAGGAATCTCCGGGCATGTTTTCCTGTTTCCATTAGAGGCTTTTATGCCGTCCACGTTCCACCTTCTTTCATTTCCCCTCCACTGGAATGTCAGAGTAAGGCGTGAGGTGGATCCCCGATAGATAAAGATAGAAGGGGCTGTCTGCCCTGAACACGGCTCTCACCTCACAGGGGGAAGAGCTAATTCATTCTGAGTGATCGTGGCCAGGGGGACAGGAGGAAAGGAAGGGTGTGGTGCCAGGGAAAGAAGCACTTAGAATTAGAGAGTGAAATCTCAGAGAAGAGGAGGAAGAATACAAGGGAGATGGTGGTTAGATTGGCAAGGCGTAGTCATCATGGCGACCGTGGTGTTGAGGATGCTTGTTTAGATTAGAAAAAGGTCACATCCCTGGCCCGCAAGTCGGAGCTTCTCAGTGCATATTTCTGTAATAAACACATGAGGAACTTGCCAGCCATTGATATTCTAGATTGAACACCTGCCATGTTTCCTTTTTGCCCCCTTCAAACCAGCTTTAGCTAGAGAGCTCAGGAAAAATTTAGCAGGTAAGCAAAGCACTCAAGAGAAGAAATCTGTACCCCGAATTTCACTTACTCTTGTCTTCTAAAGGGATAGAAGGAAATAAACAAAATTGAATATGCATTTGGCTGTGTATAGGTTCTTTCCTTATTTTTTAAATTGAAAGTAAAAACTTCATACAATATAGGTTGTTTTGTTGTGTCTGTGAAGACCTGAGCATCCTCAGGACACCTTTACACTTTCCGCTGCAATCTGATCTAAAGTGGCTCACTGAAACACGAAAAGTAAATCCCAGAATTTACTCATGGTTCTATTCCTGGAAGGATGTTCTCCAAGCAGAGAAGTAAACGGGAAAACAATGTTCATTTTATGGTGTTTCTGAAAATTAATCAGCAGTAGGGAAAAACAATTTATGTCTCAAATTAGATTTCAAATGAGTAAGAATTGCACCATGTACCAAAAGTCCTTCTCAAGTAAACAGTCTTCTCTTCTCCCCTGTGCCCTGACCTTTCAGTTGGCTACATAGAATAATTCTGTAGGAGGCAAATTACTTAGTGTCTATGTTCAGGGACCCTTGTCTTTTTTTTTTTTTTCTCACTTGCTGAAGTTTAAATAAACTTGAACTCTAAATACATTCATGGGTGCCTGCTGGTGTTTATTATTTGCTGAGGTCATTCCACAGAGCAGCTTATAGGAGACAATCACCTGACACTGTGTGGAGTCCTAGATTTGAAACGCTACCAACTGCTAGAACCCTGAACAATAGGGCTGAGGAAGGCTTTCCCGAGGCAGAGGTGCCAGCCACACGTGTGAGAGGGGAAAGACATGGGGAATGCTACTAAAGAATGGAAAACATGAGCAAGGCAGTGGTTGTAGACTCGCAGAGATGGTTTGGGGGAGTTCTAGGCTTGTGGGCTGTAGGAGGGCAGGAGACCTACGTAACAGGTACTGATGTGAGAAATTCGTTTTTAAATTGCCTCCTTACAGGTTTAAATCAGAGCTGTAGCATTCTCTCTTCATCTTAGGTGGCCATGCTTTAAAATGCAGATCCCTGAGTCAGGCATGGTGGTTTATACACGTAAGGCCAGCAGGGGAGGCTGAGGCAGGAGAGGCAAGAAGTAAATGGATGGATCGATAGATATGCCCACCGTCCTACCCCACTATTCCAATTTATTTCAGTAGGGCCTATGCATCAGCCCTCAACCAGATTCCAGCCAGCATTACCACTCACTTAAAAGGCTGAAAGGAGGCTCAGCACTTGCGTGCTTGATGCTCTTCCTGAGGACCCAGGTTTGGTTTCCAGTACCCATGCTAGGTGGCTCACAACTGTCTATAACTCCAGCTCCAGGAGATCTGACACTTTCTTCTGGCTTCCGTGGGTATCCATAAGCATGTGACTTTTGCCCCACACGTGTGTGCAAACACACACATTAAAATAAGAAAATCAGGCTTATCTATTATAGACAATTTGCATCATAGTAACTGTATGTCGAGTTGTCTAATGGTTACCATGTCCCACCCCCCAGCCCTGAGTCCTACTTCTCTAGCCTAAGGTTACATTTATCCCTAGTGTGGCAGTGTCCCCCCCCCACGCTTTCTCCTCCCTAATGTCTCCTCTTGCATTGTCTGATTTCTTCCAAAAGGAATATGACCCAGCAAGAACTGTTGCCTGTGTTCTTAAAGCACTCCTCTACTCGGCCATTCAGACTTCTCCTCTTTATCCTGGAGTCTAGCCAGTTTCTATTAGCAATGCATTTATAGAAATGCAGCTCCTCAGGCTCCTCCCATGTCTAGGAAGGGTGATCAGATGTTTGTGTGCCCTAAAACTGGAGCATCTGCCCTTCCCAAACAACTTTCAGCCAGACGGTGTTGTGATTGATGGAAGCCGTTCACTATTTAAGTGTGTTTTTAAAAATTTATGTAGTGTGTACATTTGTGTGTGCATGGGCACATGCATGCATGTACGTGCATGTGTAGGTCAGAGGACAACTTGCAGGAGTCAGTTCTTGACTGCCATTTGAATCCTGGACTGAAACTCAGGTCACCAGCCTTGCCCTGAGACATCTCGCTGTCCTTAATATGAACTTCAGAAGCTCGTGGGCCAATGTTGCAGTAGCTAGCAAATAGAGGCTCTGTCTCACGCAAGAGAAATGGTAAGGGCTAACACCCCAGGATATGCATGGCATGTTCAGTGTCCACATTCATACCCACACACCCCACATATGCAGAGATTTAAAAAGATCATTACATTAGAGGCTTGGGCTGGAGAGATGGCTCAGAGGTTAGGAGCACTGGCTGTTCTTCCAGAGGTCCTGAGTTCAATTCCCACCAACCACATGGTGGCTCACAACCATCTATAGTGAGAGCTAGTGCCCTCTTCTGATGTGCAGGTGTACATGCAGACAAAACATTGTATACATAATAAATAAATCTTTAAAAAAGGAAAAGGGAGACTCTGAAATCAATATTTCTTATAATTTCACATGAGAAGTTTTTATGTTTATTTCAACTATCGATAGAATTTCAAAATATAACACACATGAAAAGATTTTCAGCCTTATTTAAAAAAACTATTTTATGTGTATTTGTGTGTGCCCGAGAGTATATTTGTATACATGCCATGTGCCCTCAGGAGTCTGTGAAGGTCAGAGAAGCCATCAGGTCTCCTGGAACTGGACTTACAGCTGGTTATGAGCAAACATGTAGATGCCAAGAATTGAATCCAGGGCCCCTGCAAGAGGAGTGGGTGCTACTAACCACTGAGCCATCCCTCTAGCCCATATTAGTTTCCTCCAGCAGGTTCTATACACTATTCACAGACAGAACGAGTCCGAAGGGCAACCAATGACCTTTTTGGTTTACTGATGTTAGGCAGCTAAGTAAGTGCTGACTACACAGTTACACAGTGGCAGCTAGTTCAGAAAGTACTGTAGTAGTTCTGGGAAGGCTTCTGACTGTCTGACCTTCCAGAGGCCAAGGCAAAGCTTAGGCCAAAACCAGCAACTGGCTGAAAATTGATGCTAAAGTTGATTTCTGAGGCATCAATACCAAATACTTCCATTATGTCACAGCTCAGCTTCTTGGTAATCAACATTTAGCTTATTATTCCCACTCTTTGCTCGTATGAACAGTGCTTTGATGACCAAATGTAAGTACATATTTGTCAGTCTTCAAGGAACTTCTTGCAGGGTTAGAATTTAAAACTGGCATTTATGTTAACACATTGCATTTACAATTCTTTCTTGATATCTAAAAACCTTATGCCAGCAAGCTTAATGGTACAGGTCTGTACCATTGAACCCTCCCAGATATTCAAGAGGCTAAAGCAGAAGGGTCACAAGTTCAAGGCCAGCCCATGAAGCTTGGTGACAAAGATTTCAGCAAAGGGGGGTGGGGCGGAGGTGGACACATGCTTAGTGACAGCGTATTCTCCCAGCATGTGTGGGTCCTGATGTCTCTGCCAGCTTTCCTTTTTCCAAAATGACATGTATTTAAAATCGTGAAATATGTAGTCTTTCCAAATGGGCTTGCTTTACTTAGCAACATGCATTTCAGTATCTTCTATGACTTTTCACACCTTGGCGGTTCATTGAATTCCATTGTCTGAGTATACTATGGTTTATCTGGTCATCTGCATATCAATGTCTTGGCTGTGTCCAAGTGTTGATACTGATAAATAAAGCCACTGGAAACATACAAGCTGCTGTGTGTGATTCTGTGTGTATGGGTGCAGTGCCCGCAGAGGCCAGAAGAGGGCGGTAACCCTCTGGAACTATGGCCTGACATAGGTGCTGAGGCGCAGACTCACGTCCTCTCCGAGAGCATCTCTATCCCCTAGACACGGGAGTCTTGTATGTTTGTGAGACAGGGTCTCACTGTGTATGGCCTAGAGCAGTCTGGCCCCACCTGCCTCTGCCCCTTGTGTGCTGGAATTAAAGCTCTACATAGCAAGTTCAAAGCCAGCTAGGTCTACACAGTAAGCCCCTGTCTCAAACAAACAAGCAGGAAAACAAAGGAAAAAGAGAAACCAGAACTCTTTCCCACAGTGCCTCCAGTCCAGCATGGGGAGACAGTGCATCACACTGGAATAAAGCGAGGTTCCAGACAACGCCTACACCTTCCAGGGAGGTCTGTGTATCTGGCTGATTTGAGGGTGCTCCTCACTCTAAATGCAGCCTAGAAACAATCAGCATGAGGGCATGAGTTTACCCATGGTGTCCAATTTAAATGTCACATTATCACCACCAAGCATCTAGCCAGCAGCTGGCTGGATTTCTTTGACTGTGTGGGCCTGTGATGTCAGGAAGTTCCCGCATGTTCCTGAAGGGCTAAATAGAGTGGAGGGTGCCCTTGAAGCCTCCTGAGCAGGAGGGGGTCTGACAGGAATAGCACTCACTGAGCAGTGGCGGGAGGGAACAGCGCTTAGAGCAAGCCTGGAGACCTTCTGTTGATCGGCTAGGAGGGGCCCCAGAGAGAGTGTTCACAGCACCTGGGGAAGGGGTGAAGCCAGAGAGCTGGGAAGTCATGCTCTGCTCTTACCTTGAAGTCCACAGCTTTCACAGAGGAAAACCTTTTACCATTACCACTGTAGGTGCAAGTGGACGATAGCAGGAAAAGCCAGGTGTTGCCTGGCACCCAGGGTCTTTTCAGCACATGGATCTACATCTATACTTCATAAAAATGAAGCTGCCTCAAGCACGTTTTGTACTCTATATGTTTCAACTTTCAGCATATACACACATGCATTTTATATATAGTGCTGGATGGTTTTATGTCAACTCGATACAAGCAAAAGTCATCTGAAAGGAGGACATCTCAGTTAAGAAAATGCCTCCATAAAACTGGGCTATAGGCAAGCCTGTAAGGCATTTTTCAAATTAGTGATTGATGGGGAATGGTCCAGTTCATTGCAGTGATGTCATCCCTCTCCTGGTGGTCCTGGGTTTTATAAGAAAGCAGACTGAGCAAGCCATGGGGAGCAGGCCAGTAAGCAGTACCCCTCCACGGCCTCTGCATCAGCTGCTGCCTCCAAGTTCTTGGCCTGTTTGAGTTCCTGCCCTGACTTCTTTCAATGATGAACAGTGATGTGGAAGTGTAAGGCAAATAAAATCTTTCCTTCCCAACTTGCTTTTTGGTCATGATGTTTCATAGCAGCAATAGAAACCCTAAGATGTATAAACACACACATATACATGCTCACATACATACACATGCATAATGCATACATGAATATATCTGATTAGCTTTTAAATATACCATATTTACTCAATTTTTATTACAGACATTAGTTCTCATATTTACTTATTATTTTTGTTTTTTTCCCAGTGACAGGTTCTTTTTTAAAATACATTTGAAAACAAAACCAACCTCCTCCCCAAGTAACTCCCCAAAGAAACAAACAAGCAAACAGATTAAGTAAAATTTATAGTGGGTATACCCAGCAACGTGTGTGTGTGCAGGTAAATACTGTGCCTGCCACTGAAGCACAACTATCAAACAATGCACAAGTGTTCTGGAGGTAGAGGGGGCCCAAGTTTTAACTCTGTGTGTTTGGAGGGACAAGCTGTGGGGGGTGAGAGAGTGCAGACCTCCAGTGCATCCCTATACACACATTCATGAAGACCACAAGAGAAAAGTGAGCTTGGGACAGTGAAAAACACTGGAAGAAGGGGAAATTCTGCTTTACCAAAATATAAGAAAGAAATTAAATTCCTGATGGGAGAAAAGATTTTTAAGAATTGACAAGAGGAAAACAGAAGGGGACCGAGCAGGGATAAGGGGACCCATGGTAAGGGAGTGGAAAAGAGTCAGGTGCTGAGGTGAGAATACCGTTGCTTCTCTACTCAGACTTGGTGTGGTAGGCTACCGACCAGCAGCTTCTCCTTACTCCCTGCCTCTGGCCCAGCCCTTCAGCCTTGCTCCTCCACTGGCCTCCTGCTGAACCAGCCCCTTCCATCCTCCTCTGTTTGAGAGCTGGATCCTCAGTTTGCCATTATTTTTAGCCACTCCAAGTTTGAAGCAACTCACAGAATTGTTGAGGCAAAAGGAGGCATTCTGGCCGCCAGAAGCCTGGAGGATACAGCCATTGTGGTGTACAAGGCAGCAAAGACTGAGGGGTGGCCGTTCTCAGAGCCCCACTGTCTCAGCCTCCTGTGCCAGGAAGCCCCCAGCATCCTTTAGGCTCCAGATTGCCTGATTGTGGATGGGTGATGCCTTCAGGGAGATCTGCCACTTCAGGACCCTTCCTAGGACATCTGCTCTAATTCCCTCCTCTTCCTTTTCCTCCTCCTCCTCTTCTTCTTATTATTATGAGGTAGGCTCTCACTGCGTAACCCATGCTGGCCTCAAACTAATCACTTCCATGCCAGAGTCTTCCAAGAGCTAGATTAAAGGGCTATCCCTTGATGCTGAGCAAACGTTTCTAGAATCAACATGATCGGAGAAACTTTGTAAAGCTACTATATTAGAAAGCTGAATAAAGTTCTTGTTTTGAATTTGGGGAGTGGTGTGTGTGTGTGTGTGCGCGCGCATGTGTATGTGTGTATGCGTGTGTATATGTGTGCGTATGTGTGTATGTTGTGTGACAGGAATGCGAGGAGAGTGGGCAGAGGAACAGAATAATTGGGGAGAAAGATGAAAGACAAACATCCCATGTTTTCTCCCATATATTGAGTCTGGATTTAACAGGTGCAAAGGCAATGTTGAGGGGGCCTGGTGGCAGGTATAATCAAGGTACAGTGATACAGTGATACACATGTATGAAAATGTCATAATAAAGCCCGTTAAGACATTCATAAAAATCATTTATAGCTGGGTGTGGTGGCACATGCCTTTGCCCTCAGCAGAGAAGGTAGATTTCAGTGAGTTTGAGGCCAGCCTGATCTATGTATCAAGTTTCATGACAGCCAGAGCCACATAATAAACTCAGTTTAAAAAAACCATAAATAAACAAACAAACAAGTAAATAAATACTTAAATGTATGATCTCATGTATCTTCTGAGAATTAGAAGTCAGGAGAGGCTTAGCTGGGCAGTTGGAGCTTTTATAAGGTTGCTCTCGGGCTGTCAATCTCAGCTGTGAAATACGAAGACCAACAGGTGTCAGAAGCTGTACCTTGTGGTTCATGCAAATGGTTCCTGCTGGAAAGTGTCTGTTCTCTGTCAGCCCAGGGCCTTTCCTGAGGCTGTTTACAGTCCAGGGGTCCTCAGTAAGGAACAGTTAAAGAGAGGACAGAACAAGAGAGAACGACTTGGAGTTTTTAATAAGCCAATGTGAGGGTGCCTTGCTATCAGTTCTACTATGTTCTGTCAGCCATGCACACGAACTTTAGCACTGGACAGCAGGAGATCATACAGCGGTGAGAACACCAGGAGGAGGAATGACTGACTGGGGACATTTCATTCTCTCTCTGCCTTTGCAACAAGCCTAACCAAAGCTTCTGTGTTGAAGGATGAGACAGATGTTTCCAGATGGTAACAGCAGCCCTCGATCTCTCCTATCACCCAGGAGCAGCTGGGTGACCTTGCCACCTCCATGTCCTTACCTCTTCCTTCTGCAGCGGACTCAGTCCACTTTCTGTTACATTTATGAGGTTTGCTCTCAACCTCCCAAATCCCACAAGTAGAGCTCTGGGCATCTGGCCCTTACCCATCTCCCCTCCCGCCACTCAACACTCCCATCCCCACCAAACAGGGCACTGGCCTTTGTCCAGGTATCTTCATGCCTGTGGAGAATGCCAAGTTGTGTTCTCCCTGTGTCCCAGGTCCCATACTGTTGGCTCTCTTTCATTTGCATGCAGATATCACCTCCTCAAAGAGGCACTTCTGACCTTTTGTCTAACGGATCCTTCCCCAAACTGCTCAGTCCGATTTCCAGGTGTTATCTTTAGACTTCTGTTATCCACAAATATCTGGTTTTTCTGTTTGGCCATTAAGCGTCTATCTTACCAGATCTCAGGTTCCAGGAGAGTAGACCTTAGCTTCCTTCACTTAGCAATGCTTCATGCCATCTAGAACAACACCTGCAATGCAATACCCTGAAATGGTTTGCCAAATGCATAGCAACCAGTAGAAGGTTTTGAGTCTCAGCAGGTCAGCCTGACTCCTTTTACACCGAAATTCATTCTCAGGAATAAGGGAGGCTTCCACTGCCTCTCAGACAGATCTAGTCTGTGCTCATGTCATTCATTACGGGCTCAGGAAATCTAAAGTCTTCCCCAGTGGTGGCTCAGTCTCTTAGGAAAGCTGTCAAAATGTAAGAGGAAATATAAAGAGCCTTTTGATGAAAGCTAAAGATAAGACTTGTTTGAACTTCAACATCTCAAGTGACAAGCATAGAGAGAGGGCAACTAAGGAGGTAAGAGGGTTAGCTCCATTAAGTTCTGGGCCTCATCTAGGTCATGTTTGAACTGTATTATGACATGGGGTCTTCTCAATAAAGCTAAGAGAAAAGAACTAATGTCTCCATTTTACATACAAAAAAACTGAAGTCCAAATGGTTACTCGAGCAAATTTCCCAGGATCTTGTACCTTGTATATGGGAAAGCCAAGTTCAAGCTGAGATCTGGCTTCTCTGAAGACCTGAGGTGGGGGTGAGGGATATGGCTGGCGTACCCACCGGCACTGAGCACACAGCTCTTGTGGTGACTTTGAGGACCTGGGTCACAACTGCTTCTGCTTTGAAACAGAGTCAAGGTCACAGTCTGCATCACATAAGAGTCTTTGAAAATAAGATTTTTGGGTCCAGTTGCAAAGGAAATAAGGACCACAGTTGTTTATCAATAATTGTAAAAAGGAACTGGCACTCCAGAATGGACCGCTCTGTTCACATCCAGATGGGACGCTCTGCTCTTCGGCATCCTCTGTGTCCCCTCCTGGCTAGCTGGCTCCTCTGTCACCTGCGCTGTTGGAGCCTCGGCCACAGCAGGAAGGCCAGAGCAATCAACCTGTTGATGGGTGAGGCAGAGAGAAAAATTAGGGGGACCTGGAATGTGGATCAAGAGCGCCTAGCTAAGTGGTTCTCAACCTGTGGGTCTTGACCCCCTAGAGGGGTCCCTAAGACCACTGGAAAACACAGATGTTTACATTTGGATTTATAAGACTAGCAAAATTACATAGTTATGATGTAGCAATGAAATTTTGGTTGGGGGTCACCACAAAAGTGTCAGGACCACTGCCTTACATAACTAAACAGCATGGACAAACACAGGAGAGTTTGATTTTTATAATATAATATGACATCCTGTATTTTTACAAAGCAGAGGGGATGGCAAAGATACATGCATGTCTGATCACCTGTAACGCCTTCAGCAATACTCCTTTAGATCAGGTTATCCCTTTGGATCAGGTTTGCCAGAATCCTCCGTCCCACTACAAAATTTCCATCTACCTGTTACTGAAGAGAACAGGACATAGAGATTGCTCAGGCAGTTTGCAGGGTACAGGGACCTTAAAACCCGACAGTTCTGATTTCTGTCTGTGGCCAGAAGCCTTAACTGTCCTTGTCTCTACCTGGTCTGAGGCCGGAGGTGCTTGAAGTGTCTGAGAGTTCTGGCCCCTAGTCTGCATTCTTTAGTTTCTTCTCCCAACACGCAACCTCAGTGAGCACTATTGCCTGGATGGTATACAAAAGAACTCGACCAAAATTGAGATATGTGAATGCTTCATGGGTGAGCCAACAAGTCTGACGAGCTCGACCCCAGGACTCAATCCAGGAAGGCCTCCCTAACCCCTAGAAGGACAACCTCTTAGGACTCACCCTTGCTTTCTCCTCAGCTCTTACCCATGAACCTATAATACACTTCCTAAAAATTCATCCTCTGCACTGTCCATGAAAGTCATTCTTTGAGCCCACAAGTCAAAGAAGTGCCCAGAAGCCACTGGCCTGAGCTGGCTTTGGTGGCCATTACTCTCTGGGACCATAGAACGCCCAGTTCTGCTTGCTGAAGTGAGAATACTTCTGCTGTATTCAAGGACCTCACTTCCCTGTGGCTGTCATGGGCTATAGACTTCCCACTTTTTTTTTCTGTGTTCAGAGCTGAGTTTGAACTTGAGATTCCCCTGACTCCAAAAACACTATTACTACCTTCCCTTTTGAATAAAGGCTTCCTTATTGCTTTAGCAAGACCCACGAGCCGTCTTTTGATTAACATGTCCAAGGCTCTTTATAACACAGTCTGTCTCATTTCTATGAAAAGAGACAGGAATCTCATTATGTGAGTTTAGTGGTCACAAGCTGCTGGGGCAGATGGCCACGGGACCAATCTGTCCTGTTAAGGCTGCAGCAGGCAGTTCTTTATGAGCTCCATGCCCTTCGAGACACCACTGCCCAACTCTGAAGTCCCGTTAGTTGGTCACCTGGGGCTGTTTTACCTTCAGCTCGTGGCTCTGTTTAATACCACGGACCCTTTTCTATTGATCTTTGGGTATGACTCACTGCCGATGTTCTGTCGAAATTGGCTATTATGTCTGGAGTGTAGAATAAAGAGGAGTCCGGGGTGTTTATGGACCTATAATTTCCTGCCATATCACCCATCTGGGAGATGGTTTGGGAACTCAGTGGAGGAGATATTTTAAAAATATAACCCATCTGGCTCATTTGGGGTGGGGGGAGACTGACAAAAAATCAGCTGGAGAGTAGCCCAGGAGAGTTAGCCCAGGTCCTGACCATCTCCAAGGAAAGCTGGAGGCAGAAGGGCTGGGAAGAGGCCTGTACACTTAGAGAAGAGCAGAAAAACAAAGAAGGCTGCTGGCCAGCTTAAAGGGACTCATCCAGGACTCCCAAATGATTGTTTGCCATCTGTGATGGAAAAACAGTGATAAATCTTATAAATCCAATTCTGCTAATGTGTTCTCTTATTAATTTAGGGGAGGGAAATCCATTCATCGCTTTAAAAATAAACCCACTTGAAAAAACTTATCCTAAATAGGGTCCCGCTAGCACAGCACACTGTTGCTGATGGTTACAGTTCTTGCCGTCTTATATTTTTGATGCATGGACCTATCTTTGCACATACAGTAATGCATTGCTAATGATGAGATGCATGCTGGGAAATGTGTCATGAGATGGCTTCTGTCACTGTGTGAATATCACGGGATCTATTTGCATGAACAGAATTTACATGATTAGGCAGCTCAGTAGGCTTATGGGTCCTCCATTGCACAGTTTGCGGCTGACTCACAAATTATGTGATTCATGACTGTATTTTTGTATAGGTGTGCATGTGTGGTTTGGGGATAGGGTGGGGGTTGTTTTGAAGCCAGGGCTTTATTTATTTGTTTGTTTGTTTATTCATTTGCAATTCTAGAGATTAAAGCCAAGACCTTGAACTTGCCTGGTAAGTACTCTACTATTGAGCTAAACCCTTATCTTCAGAGTGTTAAATCTTTTAGATTAGAAGCCTGTGGTCTGAATAGTGGCAAGAACAAAAACAAGACAATAGACAGTCAGACTCTCAGTTTTGCCTCTCGAAGAGACAGTGGTATTTTGTGAGGGATGGTTTGAGGGATGTTGGAAAGCCTCCCAAATTGCACTGTCATCTTAACTCAGATGAAGCCCTTCATAACCCCCCCCCCACCTTTTTGTTTGTTTTTTTGAGACAGGGTTTCTCTGTGTAGCCTTGCTGTCCTAGACTCCCTTTGTAGACCAGGCTGACCTTGAACGCACAAAAATCCACTGGTCTCTGCCGCCCTGATTGCTGGGATTACAGATGTGTGCCTTGTTCCCCATTCTTAAAAGATGTGGGCTCTTTGACAATTTGTTTACTCCTGATAGGAAAGGCAGGCTTTGGTTAACTTATGTTGGGCCTGTCTCTCTAGACAGAGACCAGAGCTAGTGTCTGTAGAATTCTGTTCTATACTTACTTAATAGAATCCAGCTTTTAGCATATTATCTCACTTAATCTTCCCCATAGCTCAAAAAAAGCAAACATTATCCTTATTTCCTTAATTATTCCCTAATACATGTTGGTGAATAAACTTACCCTTGGCTGAACAACAGCAATAAAAGGTGTCTTAGTCAGCTTGGGCTGCTGTCACAGATGTCCGTCAACTAGATGTCTTAGGCAACAGGCCAGGAACAGAGGCTCATTTCTCCCAATTCTGGAGGTTGGCGAGTCCAAGAGGAAGGTGCCCTCTTATTCAGTTATTGGTGTGAACTCTGTTCCCTGCTTGTAGACAGAAGCCTTTACTGTGTGTGTGTGTGTGTGTAGAGAATGGAGAGAGAACAGACGGACACACACAGAGACAACAACTGAGAGGGAGACAGAAAGACAGACACAGACAAACAGACACAGAAAGAGACAGAGACAATGAGACACATGAGGGTGCTTTGGTTTTTCTCTTCATATAAGACTTTCCATGGTTGAAATTTAGGAGAGCTGAAGTGAAGTACAAAGAACCAGATAGGTAAGGAATCTGAAGACAGAGTTAAGGCTTTCTGGAGGATGGTGGAGGCTGGAGTATCCAGAGAAAGGACTTAAGAGCAAGATTCGGGTTGGGTGGACTTCTGTGGGTGTGGGAGTGCTCAACACGCATGTGGCTCTGGGTGGAACTCTCATAATAGCAGACAAAGCAAAACAAAATGGTAAGATGAAGTCATCTTATGGGAAAAAGTGTTTCTTCCTCCTTCCCCTTCTTCCTCTCCCTCTCCTTCCCCGCCTCCCTTTTCCTCTCCCCCCATCTTTCTCTCTGTCCTTCTCTCCCTCTCCCTCTTCTCTCTCTCCCTCCTTCTCTCTCTCTTTCAACAAATCCTCACTATGCAGCCTGGGCTGGCCTTAGACTTATGATCCCATTACTGCCTCCTCCTTCTGAGTCCTGAAATGTTACTTTTAGTTTTTTCCCTCTTGCATGTTAGTTAAGTGACAGAGTATAAAAGATGACACATTGCACAGCCAGATACAGACACGGATGAAAAAAGATACAGATCCACAAGATGTCAGTTGCTTGTAAGGTCAACTGTGTTGTGTCTTTATCTTTCAAAATAATGAACTAAATTCAAGCATTTACTGAGAGCAAGGCACAGTATCTTGTATGGCTCTCCACTAAAATGATCTGAGATTGTTGCTCACTTGGCTTCTCTTCAGAACGGAAGTTATTCAGCCTTTCCGTGGACAGATTCTAAGAGAAGTTGGTTATTTTGTCAAGCTTCCCCTGGACATTGAAGAATGTGATTCTTAGGATCTTAGACTAACAAGGCAGAAGTAGAAGTAGCTGTCGCTTTTGGTGGTTCATACTTCAAATGGGGGAGGCTGAGGTAGAGGGTTTACCATGAGTTCAAGTCAAAAAACAAAGAAAACAACCAAAAGAAGCAGAGAATGCCATGGAACTCTAGCTAGGAAAATGTGCCCAGGGCCCTTCCCCAGCCATGGATGAAAGAGTCTGCCATCCTGCTTCCCAGAGAAAAACTATCTGTTCATTCATCAGCATTCAAGAAAAGTAAAAAGCAAATAAAACCAGACTTATAAATTTTTTTTGCCTGACTTTGGAAAGGAAGCTTAAAGGTAGGAAACCAAGAGCAAAAAAGCTTTTAATAAGCCCTCATAACATTTAAAACTAAACAAAGCAGCTCAGCACAGTGGGAACCAAAACTAATTAGAAACCAAAACGAGGCTCACTTTATCAATTCAGAAATAAATTCCATGGAAAACAAAGAGGGACTTCTGTAATTAAATTTAATTGACTGGAATAATGTGTGTCCTTGCTATTTTCAACTGTGAGTTTCTTTCTTCCTTTTTAAAATAAAGATTGTTTAAGGATGAACTTGCATAAAAGTAGGCATCGTGCTAAGCTCTGTGTACAGTTGGAATGACTCAGAGAAGCAGGTGACAGGCTGCTGCAGAGCTATGGAGAAATCAGGCTGGGTCCCCAAGGGGAGGCTGCCCAACCCTGGGCATTACTATGTTGCTAGGCGGAATTCCGCCTCAGTGTGTGCTCTGAGTGGACTCTCCACTGATGTCAGGGGCAGTTGAACAGCGGAGAACACTGCCGAGTAAGACAGTTTTTTTTTTTTTCTAGAAGCAGTTGTATAATTGAGTGGGATGGATGATGAGCTGATAAGTGTAAATGCTCCTTTCTGAAGTCTCTAGTGGGGCATGGTAGCTCATGGCTTTACTCCTGGCACTCTGGAGTGGCAGGCAGACAGATCTCTGTGAATCTGAGGCCATCCTGCTTTCCCTAGTGAGTTCCAGGACAGCCAGGAGACCCTGTCTTACAATATGATACAAAACAAACAAAAGAAGTCTCTGATCTGGTCAGGCCGCAGCCTGGCCTGGCAAATCTTGTTGGAGAATCACCACTCTCTAAGATCTCCTGGGGAAACTGGGGAAGACTGTCTCAGGTGGGAGCTGGCAGCCACTGAATGTTTAATCCTCACATGCTAAACCCTATCTTTTAAATCTTTATTTTTCAATTGTTTTTTAGCTAGCATATATTGATAATGTAGGATTCTTTTTTTTAAATTACAATTTATTCACTTTGTATTTCAGCTGTAGCCCGCCTCATCTCCTCCCAGTCCCACCCTCCCTCTTCTCCCCTTATGTCCCTTCACTAGTCCACTGATAAGAGAGGTCCTCTTCCCCTTCTATCTGACCCTAGCTCATCAGGTCTCATCAGGATTGGCTGCATCCTCTTCCTCTGTGGCCTTGTAAGGCTGTCTCTACCTCAGGGGGAGGTGATCAAAGACTCAGCCACTGAGTTCATGTCAGAGACAGCCCCTGCTCCCCTTACTAGGAAACCCACATGGAGACTGAGATGCCATGGGCTACATCTTAGCAGGGGGATCTAGGTCCTCTCCATTGCATGGTCCTTGGTTAGAGTATTGGTCTCTGCAGTCCCCCCGAGCCCAGATTTTTATTTTTGTTGTTCTGTTACTCTCCTTGTGACACTCCTGTCCCCTCCAGGTCTTTCTAGCTCCCTCTTTTTTTCCCATAAGGTTCCCTGCATTCTGCCCAAAGTTTGGCTATGAGTCTCAGTATCTCCTTTGATAGATAGGTAGAGTCTTTCAGAGGCCCCCTGTGGAAGGCCCCTGTCCTGATCCCTGTCTTCTCCTATCTTCTCCTACTCCTGGTTATACAGGTTTCATTTTGACATTTCTATACACAGGCATAATGCATTTCAATCATGTTTAACCCCTTACCAGTCACCCTTTCACTCTTGCGAATCCCTTCTCAACTAGTCCTTCTGCTGTCATGTCTCTTCCCCTTCCTCCACCATCTCCTCCCCACGACCCAGGAAGGTTCATTAGGGCTGTTGACAGGATCATGAGTAAGCGGTTGTTTACAGTAGCTTAGGTGACTAGACTACTGAAGGAACTGTGTCTCCCTCTTCATCAACTTTTGACTGTGTGTGGATCCTCAGGAAAAGTGAGGCCCCATGAACCACTTTCCCTTCCCAGACAGGGTGTTGACAGGCCCAGTCTTTCGAAAAGCTTACGCACATAATCACAGCTTTTGTGATTTCAAAAGTGCAACATCTTTGTCATGCCTGAAAAATCAGCATTCCACATTGCTCCTCTCACTCTCTTCAGCTCTTACAGCCTTCCCACCATGGCTTCTGTGATGTTTGCTGAGCCGTGTCGAGGAAGCTAAGTGTCCCATTTATGGCTGGACATTCAACAGTCGTTCATTCTTAGTACTTTGACCAGTTCTGAGTCTGTAGTCACCGCTGACCATTGCAAAACCAAATGTTTTCTGATCAAAGTGCTAGTCTAGAGTCATAAACATAGTTACTTAGGAAAGAATTTGATAGGTGCAACATGAACATATAGGAAAACTCTCAGTAGCTTTCCTGCTAGGACCTTATGCCTTTCCCAGCCTCGGCTCTCTGACCAGGTTTATAGTACCAGATGTGAATTCCTTACTGTGGAGTAGGCATCAAACTCAACCAGAAAGCACTAAGTTACTTCCATAACAGAGTTGCCGTTTTTGCATCAGTGGACATGTCGTGCTTGGTCTCAAGGCCCTATCTCACTGTCCATGTTATTGTTCAATATCTACCAGAATCTTGGGGAGCAGAAATAGTATGTGTATTAAAACAACGTTTTATTCTCAGATTTATGCCGATTATTTTTTTATTTTGGTAAAATAATCACAACTAAATATACTGTCTTGAAGCGTATAACTTAGTATTACATATGTGCACAGTGTTGTGCGACCCCTCCCACTTCCAAGTTCCAGAACTTTTTTCATCATTAACCCAAAAAATCCCTATTTATCCACTAAACCCAGGGAGCCACCATCTAATCTTCCTGTTCTAGGCTCCTTAAATGGACTCACAGGACTGTCCTTTTGTATCTTTTACTCAGCAAAGTGTTTTCAAGGTGCATTCACGATGTGATATTCTCTTTTCAAAAGCCAGGCAGCCGGACTTATGAGAAATATCTTGTTAAGAGTCCTACGTGGCAGAGGAAGAACAAACCCAGGCATGTCACAAAGGTCCCTGCTGTTAGTCATTTCTCAAGCATTTCTTCTAATATAGACCCACAGATGGCTGCGTTTGGAATACCTAGAGTGACCAAGAAGTCTGGATTTTTCGGTCCTACTCCAGTCCAAGCAATGTCAATCTTTTCATTTATAACAAGGTCTTCAAAGGATTGCTTCTATCTATCTTTCTGTCTATCTATCTATCTATCTATCTATCTATCTATCTATCTATCTATCTATCTATCTATTTTTGAGTCAGAGTCTTACTGTGTGACTCTGGGTGTCCTAAAACTTGCTATGTAGAGCAGGCGGGTCTTGAACTCACAGAAATCTGCCTGCCTTTGCCTCCCTAGTGTTTGGATTAAAGGCATGTACCACCATGCCTGGTCCAGTTAAGTGATTCTTATGAGAAACCAACGCTTAAGAATTGCTTCATTGTTCTATTGAAAGTACAACTGGGGAAAGGTTATAGAAGAGTGTTCTGCATAGTTGCATGTCAATGTGGCGTAAGCTAGAGTCCTCGGAGAGGAGGGAACCTCAGTGGAGGAAGGCCTCCAGAAGATCAGCTCTAGACAACCCTGTGGGGCCTTTTTCTTAATCAGTGACTGATGAGGAAGGGTCCAGCCCATTGTGTGTGGTGACATCCTGGGCTGGTGGTCCTGGTTCTACAAGCAAGCAGGTAGAGCAAGCCAGTAAGCAGCACCCCTCCATGGCCTCTGCATCAGTTCCTGTACTGCTTGGGTTCCTGTCCTGACCTCCCTCAGCGATGGACTATAGATGTGGAAGTGTAAGTCAAATAACCTCCAACCAACTTGCTTATGGTCATGGTTTGGTCATAGCAATAGAAACCATAGCAATAGAGCAGGAGGAAATGACATCATCACAGCAGACTAAAGGTGTTTTATTTTTTCTCCCCGGAGATCTTACTAAAGTAAAATGTAGTATGTGCTATGGTTTGAAGGATGATATCTTCTCCAAGACTTGTCCTGAAACTTCATCCCAATGCAAGAATATTAAGAAATGGGGCCTCAGATGTGATTAAGTCATGGAGCTTCATTTCTAGGAAGAGGACTAGTGCTCTCATGGGGGATCCTGGTTGAAGGGAGAGTTTTTGCCCTTCCATGCCTTCTGTCATATGACATCATAGCATTTCTCCCTCAACAAGATACAGCATCAAGGCATCCTATTGGAAAAGAATGGTAGACAGTAGCCTAGCAGACACAAAACCACTGACACCTGGATTTTCAACTTCCCAGTTTCCAGAACTGTGAGAAGTAAACTTCTTTTGTTTATAAATCATCTAGTCTGTTTTGTCTTGTAGCAGCAGCACAAATAGACTAAGACACAACTCTAGGCATGGTCAAAGCTTAAGGACCCAACCTAGGCCTCCTAGAATGATTTCTAGCATGCCCACCATACCTGTTCTTTGTGGCCTTGTGCCTTTTTTTTTTTTATGAATGGAAAAGAGAAGTCTGTCATAGTTATTCCATATTTTTCATTCTTATTTTTCTAGTTCATGTCAATGTGTACTGTGAATGAAAAACAGACTGGCTTATTGCTCTGTTCACGAAAATAGAGCCTCCAAATAGAGGACCTAAGAGAAGAAGGACACAAAGGGTAGTTAGCTGCTGGCGAGCCACTGTGCAAGGTAGCCAGTGTCAGCTTCGTGTGGAACTGAAGCTCACTTTCAGTAAGACCTTCACCTTCAAGGCTTGTCACACATGGAACAGATGTTTTAATTTACCAGAAATCATTTGCATAATCAATCCTACACTTGGTTTATCAAACCTGCCAAAGAGCAGGTGACAATATGGAATTAATATGATTACAAATTTGACACATCATTGAGATTAATTTGACCTCTCTTGCTCTCATCACAGTGAGAGGTCTGTCCAGGCAGGAGCAGTGTGCTATGAAATGCCATATGCAGTAGTCTAAGCCCATCTCGGCATCATAAATGAAGCAGCCACCTTGCTCCATCTGACCTCAGGCTTCAGCTTCTCTCCTTTCAAACTCTAAATTGAGATGAAGGCAATGAGTGTGCATTGGGGGGGCATATCTGACTCAGAGTATCCATGATTTTATGAAAAAATAAATAGAACTGTCTCTCCTTCTATACTAGGTATGTGAATAAATGTCTTCCTGGCCTCTTGATTTTCCCTTGACCCCAATGAAAAGGAGATGTCACAGATGAGAATCCATTGGCTTAAGTGTTTACTTTCAAGTCTAGAGAATTAAAATTAAGGATTTAAATGAATGATTTAATTGTTTGAAACAGTAGATGTGTTCTTCCGTAGGTTGGTTAAATAAAATAGTATTTTGTGCCAATAAATGCTGTACTGTCATTTGGATAGGGAAGCACACACACAGATGTTTTGTGGTGTGACATGAAGGAATTACATTGTAAATGTGAATTATGATCTCATTTCGGTAAAGAAAAGTCCCACATGTATAGTCTCTGGAAAACGTAAATACCACATTTACTATGGTTGTATAAACATTATAGAATTAAGGGACATTATGAATTTTATCTTTATACTCTAAGTTTTTAAAAATTTCAACTATGAACATATTTTTGTTGTTATTATGGTGGTTTTTGTGATAGAGAGAGAGGAAAAAGCTGTGCCCCTAAAATCATGGTGGTACATTCAATTACTCTCTCTAAATCCCATTCATATATCTATTGACAGATTTTTCTTTTTCATCAAGAAGACAACACCAAAACCAACTTGGGGGTTTCTCTCCATCCATCATATGTGCAGACTGTGGGGACTGAACTCAGGTCGTCGGGCTTGGTGGCAGGCCCCTTTACCCACTAAGCCATCTTGGTGGTCCAAGAGAAAATTTTAAAATACAGTATTTTAAAACTTATTCATTGATAATTTCACACATGTACACAATGGACTTCGATCCTCTTCCTCCAATGTCCCTAGATTCCTTACTCACCTGCTCCTCCCACTTCAGTGTCTTTAAGGAAACCCATGGAGTCCAGTTAGTGCTGTCAGTATGTGCGTGAGTATGGCCATATACTGTAGTGTGGCCAGCCTACCAGGGTCCACATCACTGAAGAAAACTCTTCCTCTTCCATCCCTGTTGGGATGACCTTCCCTCACATTGAGAAGGCACGTCCCTGTATTTTCAATTGTTGATTCTGTGCCCTCAGAGAGCTAAGTGATGGCAGGATTTGGGTATTTTCGATTCTGTGGCCCAGCACCAGGTTTTTTTTTTTTTTTATGTTTTTGTTTTTTTGTAAATGCTTGTCCTTCCCCACCTGCCCAAAAGATGAATGTCTGGCTGCGGATTGCTTCCAACCAGAACGTGGATTTTTGTGTAATAAAAGGCTGAGTACCAGAGCTGGGGCAGAAAGCATGAGAGCCTGTCATTGCTGTAGCTGGTGGAGTTCACAGCTGTGTAAGATGGCTTTTTTCCTCTAGCAGAGCCTGCAGAGCACCATCTCATAATATGAAAGGAGCTTCCAGGTAAGAGCTACCTTGATTTCTTCATGTCCTGAGATCAATGTGTAGTATCTTCAGCAATAGGGTCTTACCGTGAAATTCTGGTGGGCAGAATACAGTAGCCTGTATTGACTTTGGGTTGGGTCTCTGGCACCTCCCCACATGAACAGCTCAAAGGGAAGACTCCTGCACTTGTCATTGGGCCTTTTTGGTTTGACAGCCAATGGCTTTGGGGGAGATCTTTATCCCCCATGTAGGGTGACTCCAATTACACACTCTTTTTTAATGTATTGTTTTTGGAAGCTTATAAAATAGTAGGTTTATATAATTCTCTCCCCATTATCCTTAGTGTAAGTTATCGCTCTACAACCTCTCATTATTCTCCTCTCCCCATGAAAAGCTCTCCCCCATTATCCTTTCCCTGTTTGTGCCACCTGTATTCTACTATGCTCCTCCATCAAATCTTTCTTTTTCCCTTCCAGTGGCCCCTTTCCAGTGTTCTGGCTTCTACATGTAGGCCAAGTTAAACAAACATTTATCTAAAGGTGTGAAGCAAAGATTCACATACAAGAGAGAGCATATGTCATTTGTCTTTATGGGTTTCCTACAGTGCAAGAAACAAGACCAACAAGGCAAACAGGACCCCACCAATCCAAAAAGCTTCTGTACAGCAAACCAAACCAACAAATAAACAAAAGCCCCCCCCAAGCCCCAGCTAACTTTATCCTTTATTCTGATTTCTTTAGCTTTTCTGATGTTCTTTTTCTGTTCCGGGGTCCCATCTAGGGTATGACTCTATGTTTGCTTGTCAGTTTTGAGGAGCACTGCTCAGGCACAGTGCAGAACGCCTTTATGCTCTATCCATGATTAGACTGAGGAGGAAGAGTCTGGAAGAGAAACGTCTCCGGTTAAATGCCCCAATTTTTGTGTGTTGTATGAAGGGTCGTACTGTCAGTATGATTTTTTTTGACTACTTACTGTGGTCTGACTGAGGCAGAGTCTTGTTGGGTTTCTTACTGTTAATGCTACTCCTAGCCACCCTTCCCATGCTTTGGAGAAGGAAAGCACTAATTTAATGCCCACGTTTTGGGATTATTATGTATGAGAGACTTGTCCGGTCTCTCCACTTACACTTTATTCAATTGTTTATCACTATTAGCAAGGCCTGTGGAAGTTTATTTTGTACACCTGGTTAGACTCTCATATTACCTTATTTCATTGTTCAAATGGTTCCAGTTTTGGCCATTGAAAAGCCTTTACATTGGATTTTTTAATGGTAAATTTGGTTAACATTCTTGTCTGTTTCAAAACCATGAGTTACAAAGGGATGAATATATATATTATATATAATGTTATATAATATAACATTATATATTATATATATAATATAACATTATATAATAAGTATTATATATATTATAAAATTAAATCTATAATATATTTAAATAATATATAAATATAAAATTTAAAGTCTATATTATATACATAATTATACATATAATATATATAACTTTTTCTACTATATTGTCTAAACACTGACTCGTCGACATGAGGTGTCCTTCTTTCCCCAGGTACCGCAGAGGAAGTGGATATTGTGGTGCCAGTCAGGAACTTATAGATGTTAGCACGAAAAGGGAAGAGTTCTTGCTAATGCTTCAGAGTGTTGGCACCAGCTGGCGAGCACTTGCTGGTTACAGAGCGAGGTCTATAGGCTTCTGGTGTCTTTAGCCACATTGTCTTCTCCCACAAGCCCAGCTCAGCACTGGGCATCTTGTTTTTACAGACGTTGACTCTATCTGGAAGTAGCTGTCCAGGAACAAGGCCATGCTTGGACACAGATGGTGACTGAGTAAAGGGTTTTACAGACAAAAGCTGTGAAGTTGGAGATTCCCAAGGAAAATCTCAGGAATGTGGATTGGAAGAGCAAGAGCCTGTATTGGCTTCTTTTCGAGTAACAGGTCTCTCCAAACCTTAGTGGCTCAAAAGGACAATAGTTGTTTTTCTGGCTCCTGATGGGGAGTGCAGGAAGTATTCAGTAGGGAGGTTCTGGGGTATGGCTTCATGCTGCTTCCTCCTTTGGGCAGGTCCTGATTCTCTCCTTTTTCTCCTTTATAACTTCAATTTCTCCCACTCCTTTATCTTCTCGATTTTATTCCACTCTGCATCTCATCTTTTCTCCTTGTTGAGGTCAGCTCCTTTCTACTATACACATAATCTTTAATGGGACCTATTTCTGGTTCATCTTTTGAAATGCAGTATTGCAATTAGATTCTAATCTAGTCCTCTCATTTTCTAGCTATAGCTTTTAAAGTCAGCTAATGTTTTAATATGGAGTCATTCATTCTAATTTAGTAATGCTACAAAAACACATTCCATGTATGCCTCTTATAAAACTATTATGATTAGAAGTGAAACCTGGTGATGAAGATGTAGAATAGGCTGGTAATTTAATAACAGCTACCATTTACATCTACGCTGTCTGTATCACTTATACTCCTTGATGCCTACAGTAATTTCTAGAGTATGCTACCATTTCACAGATAAGAAAGTTTATGATCAAAAAGCTCGTTGAACTCATGTGGGTTTTGTTTTGTTTGCTCTTGTGTGGTTACTGAAATGTTATGTAGAAACAGCACAGCACTCTCTAGTATATGACACAAATGCGTGGATATGCAGCTCAGCTCTAATATTTTCTGCTGCGAATGTAAGATAAACTATCTTAGAAATGGCTTTACTTTGAAAGCAGCAGTTTCTGCCAGGTACCTACAACTTCCAAGTCTCTGGAAACTGCTTCCCCCCCCTTTTCTCAAGGGAACAGCCTTGTTATGACAGTCTCCTGCCCTGGCCTCTGACCTTCTCCTGCAAGTTTGTGGGTGAAGATTTTGAGAACATAAGTTTGAGGTGTTTTCCTCTGTCTTGTGGTGACATGGGGTTGCTGGGGCCTGTGTGAAGCCCCAGTAACTACAGATTGGGAATGGCAGCCTACAGGAGAGACTGGGGAGTGGAATTCCAGTACCTGCTTTCCATTTCCCCCCCCCTTCCATGAATTCTGAAGACATCTTCATATCTTGAAAATAGATTATACTGATATATGATTATACTCTAGCTAGTTTATCAGCAATCACTTGTGCAGTCCCTTCCAAAATTTTATCTTCTCTGACTGTGCATCTTCATGTGGGTTGAAAGTAGCTGAAACATGAGGATATCATCCAAAGTCTGACTCACACCAGTTTCCCAAATGGGATTCACTTAGTTCCTTTCTGATCTCGAATACCTTTGAAAAATAATATTAATAACCATAAATAGTTGCATAATAATAATAAACTCTATTTTATATGAAAATACAAAAATTTCTAGTATTAATATAAAACCTCAAAAACAACAACAACAAATCCCCAAAACCTTGAGAAAAAACAAAGCCAGAACCAGGAGGCATCAGACTTACTGACTTCAGAATTCACAGCTGCAGTACTGACGTAAGGAGAGATGAAAGTCCCACTGAGAACAGCAAGTCTAGGAACAGGTTCCTAAGTTCAGGTGAACTAACCCTGAACAAACAGGCCAACAATATACAATGCGGAAAGGACACATGGTATTGGTAATGCACGGTATCAGGAAGACTAAGTGTCCGGGTGCACAAGAATGAACTTAAAACCTTATGTTACATCATTCATAAAAATAAACTCAAGACGGATTAATAACTTACATGAAAAATGTTAAACTGTAAAACTACCAGAAAAGTGGGAAAAAGATTTACAATATTGATCTTTACAATGATTTCATAGCTGAGACAACAAAAACACAGGCCACAAAAGCAAAAATAAACCACAGGTGACAAATCAAATTAAAAAGCTTCTGCAGAGCAAAGGAATCAATCAATGGTGTGAAAGGTAAACCCCTGGCTGCCAGAAAATACTTACAACTATTCTTCTGATAATTCATTAATTCCCACAAAATATGAGGAATTCTGTAAGGCACAATAAAACCAAAGCCTAATAACTTTACTATCCAGTAGGCTCATTTTGTTGTTGTTATTTTTTGAGACAGTGCTTCTCTGTGTAGCCCTGGCTGTTCTTGAACTCACTTTGTAGAACACGCTGGCCTCGAACTCAGAGGTCGACTGCCTCTGCCTTCCCAAGGCTGGGATTAAAGGTGTGCACACCTAGCTCAGGCTTGGAATTTGAAGAGACATCTCTCCAAAGAATTCACATCAGTGACTGATAATTACACAAAGAGATGATCAACATCACCAAATAAGCAAGGAAAGACAAGTAAAAAACACAGTGAGCCATGACTTCACATCTTCTGTGTACTGAGACAGCTATTATCAAAGAAAGAGAGGGAAATCCCATAGAATTCTATATCTAGATGAATCTCAAATGAAATAAACCAGCCATAGATGACAAATAGGGCAGGATTCTGGTGGGTTTTTGTCTGTTTGTTATTTTTGTTTTTGAGATAAGATCTCTCTTCATAGGCCTTACTGTCCTGGAACTCACTCAATATAGACCAGGCTGGCCTTGAACTCACAGAGATTCACTTGCCTCTTCCTCCCAAGTGCTGGATTTAAAGGCATGTGCCACCACTGCCTGGCCAGGTATTTTCTATGTGTTGGGAACACTGCTATTCCCAACCCTCTTGAGAACTGAGGATTCAACTTATATGAAGTATCTAAGATAGCTTTAAAGTAACCTTTTAGCAGCGGAAGGTAGAGCAACAGTTGCCAGAGGTTAAGTAATGGGTGGAATTGTATATCTACACAAGTGAAATCCCAGATCTTCAGGATGCATAAGTTCTAGAAATCAGCTGGATGGTACCATCCTGCAAACTGTACTATGTTCTGTGCTGAGATGCCTCCTAAGAAGTAGAACTCATGACATTTTCCTACCACAAGAAAATAAATAGCAGCCAAATCAAGCAACAAGTGAAAACAGATTTATTGGATAACTATGGTAAGTTTTATTCCATAGTCTTTCCTTCCTTCCTTCCTCCTGCCCTCCCATCCTCCTTTCTTTCCTCCCCCCCCCCATACTTCCTCTTTATTTAAGACAAGGTCTCAGTCTCACTATGCAACCAAGCTGGATGTGAGTGTTGGAGTGAATCCTAGGTCAGCCAAAGCCTGGTCTATGCTGATGGAAGAGGAGGGTAGGTCATGGTATGCTGGTCGACGTGCCTGGGAATCTAGGTGCAAACAAGGTGGGAGATGGTCCTCCTGCCTTTAAGACTGGTGGGTGATGTTAAGCTTTCTGCTTCCCTTTCTGTCATTCCTCTCAAGGTTCAGATCCCTCTCTGAAATTCAGATGCCTAGTCAGTGTAGAAGATGGAGAGAAGGGTGCGGTGGCCAGTACTCATGTGTGCCCACTCTGCTTCTGTTTTCTGGGCTAAGGACTGTCTACAGCATTAGAGCAGGACTGGAAGAGCGCCTGATGAAAGCCCTAAGACAAAACCCCTCAGAGTTCCGCATTGTCTTGAATATGAAATCACCAAATTCTGATATCATCAGGAGATTCCTGTTACTTTTGAATATTTTCAAACCACAAATATAACCACTCTCATCCATGAAAACCTTACAGTGTGGTCTCCAGTTTCATTTTTCTAGCCGTACTTGCCACTGTAGTACAGGGGTGGGGAAGACTAGAGGATGTCTCTCTCTAACATTGTCCACAGCTCTGGACAGAAAGCAGAAACCATGGTCTTCTGCCAACTGGCAAAGTAAGCTTACCCATAACTTCTGTCCAGACCCCCCCCCCCGCAATTTGACTGGACCTGTGTGTCAGTTGGGGAAGCTTCAGCGCTTTTTCCCCACCAGTGAATCCAAGTGACCCAGGTATTGGGAAGCAGTGAGGAGTGATGTGCTCTGCCCAGCAGTTCCAACGAGGCTGAAGTCCTGGCTACAAAGAGCTGGCTGGGAGCATCTACCCATTGTAACATGGAAGTCACGGGAAGCCCTAGCACCCAGACATCTGTAGAGCCTTACTATGCTGATAAAAAATGAGCGGGGAGAGGGGACCAGAACAAAGCAAGGAATAGGGAGCCTGGAATTCCATTTCTGCAGTATTCGGTAAAACCAGGCTCTGTCAAAGTTTTGAAGCTGAAAATACCTTCTGTTTCTCGTGGAGTTGGCACGGTAGTTGCACTGACACCACCCTCTGGCCATTCCCCGCAGGATCCCCTCCACAGCTATACGACTAGGCCCTATGATGAGGACGCGTGTGTCTGCGTACTTTATGCGCATGTGCAACTTTGTCAGTTGCTTTTGAAAAATTAAAATTTCCCTGAATATATAAATATGTGTATAATGTAACATTTGAGAAGCCAAGTAAAATGCCCTTCTGCCTTCTCTGCTGCTGCTTCCCTCTCTCTCCTATACGTTCAGGTGAGACGCTCGGTTCCGGTGATTGAAGTCATTCTTGGTGAATAACGCTGGGCCAGGCTGAAATACTTGTGGCTGAGAGCTGGACCCTCGTCATTGCCACGTAGTTTGTCACCGAGGAAGGGTAACCCATGGTAACTAAGCTCTGATCAGGTAGGGGGCAGAGAGCCTCCCCTCTCTCCTGCTCTATAAAAGAGGCTCAGGAAAGGGACCCTAGCAGCCTGGAGCTCTCAGTGTGGGCGAAGGCTAAGCTCTCCACAGCGGGAGCGCAGCAGCGGCAGAGCCAAGGCCAGCATGTCACCGAACTTCAAACTCCAGTGTCACCTCATCCTGCTCCTCCTGACCGCCCTAAGGGGAGAGAGTCGTTACCTCGAGGTGAGCCATCCTTCTTTGATCCTAAACACCTTTCCAGTGAGCGTTCAGCCAGGCACAGCGGGCAGGCTTTTGATGCTTTTTTTTTGCTGCATCCTTTCCCTCCTGGTTCACCTAGACTTGCTTTCTCCTCGCCTCTGAGCATCCTAACTGCCTGCCTTTCTCTGGCCTGAGTACCTAGATCTGATGAAAAGGGTAAGAGTCACACGTTGTCTGTTGTCTCTAGACTCGGGAGACATGGACTGCCTCTCTCCCCATTCGCTTCTCTGTGCTGCAAGAAGGGTGGTCTGCTCCGGGTTCACTTTCTTTCCCTCCCCCCGAACTTTGCCTGACGTATCCACTTTCCTTGCCAGGTGCAAGAAGCCTTGGACTACGACCCTTTCCTGCTCTTTAGCGCCAATCTGAAGCGGGACCTGGCCGAGGAGCAGCCATACCGCCGGGCTCTGCGTGAGTTGGGGCTGCTCTGCTCCAGTGTGGGGGCGCCTGGGAGGCGGGAGGCCGGCGCTCTGCACCCAGGGCACGAGTTTGCAGGATCTCTAGCCGGCTGCTGGCTGGGACAGCGAGGGAATCCAGCGCAGCCTAAGCTGGGAGCTCCAGCTCGGAGCGAGCTGCGGAGTCGGGGGATGGGGCGTGGTGAGAGCAGCTTTCCGAGGCAACTGAGGACCGCGGGCTCCGTGCTCTCTCCCAGGGTGCCTGGACATGCTGAGCCTCCCTGGCCAGTTCACCTTCACCGCCGACCGGCCGCAGCTGCACTGCGCAGCCTTCTTCATCGGGGAACCGGAGGAGTTCATCACCATCCACTTAGACCTAGTTTCCATCGACTGCCAGGGTGGGGACTTCCTGAAGGTGAGGGGCTCCCCCTCCACGCAGCCCTAGCCCGCACGCCCCTACCAGTGGACCCCTGGGGTCAACTCTGAAGCAATCCGTGCCTGCCTCACAGAAACGCGCTGGGGTCGCCCGGGAGGGTCGATTCTCAATAAGGGGCTGGCCTTACACTGCAGGTCTGGAGCCCTGGACGCTGGAGGGTTAATTTCCCTTCTGTACTCTCCCCAACTCCTGGGAACTTCCCCGGCGCTTGAACTTGCAGCGTGAGACGCTGTAATGCAATCCGGGGTAGACTAAACATGGCAAAAAATAGTTAGCAGGAGCTCTCGAGTCTACCACAAAAGTTCTCTTCTTGTCCTCTGAGATCTGGACCCACCTCGCTCTTCTAGGAGCGCAGAGGCTCCTCAGAGCAGGGCTGACAGGGCTTTGGAGTAGTAGAACACTGATAGGGTTCGGGGAGGGAAGCTGAAAGCGGGTAGAGTTTGACACCAGAAGGGAGGAGAATCACCCAACCCTCACATCATCCCCACTTCAGTCTCCACAGCAACACAGGTCAGCGGAGAGAGGCTGGGTGGAGTTCTACTTCCCCCAAAACACAATCGCGCTTAAGATCTCCAAAGCAGAACCATTTGGGAACCTGTCAAGCTTGCTAGAAATAATTTGCAATTATGGTTGTTGGTAATTTTGCTATGAGGGACTCATTAAAATGGAGACCTGCGGTGATTTTTGAGAGCAGTGTCAATTGATTTTGACCCTTTGTCCCAGCTTACATGGCTTGCTAGCCAGCACTGCCTGACTGCACCATTTAAAAATATTAAAAAAAATAACTTGAGGTGACTTTTTTTTTTAATGTGAAGAGTGAGCTACTGGCACAGAAGCCTGTTACTCTGTCTTCTTCCCCTCCTCGCTCACTCCATCATCTTGACACAATCACCCTTTGTCCCGCAGGTTTGCTGCACATTCCTGATGCTTCCCCCCACCCCCTTCCCGCCTCCGCCTGCTGGGATTACAAACTTCCTCCATCGTCTCCAGATCAGCTGTTGTCGTTGCTCCCTACTTTTTGAGATATGTTGCTGTTGTTCACATTTCACTGATTAGAGGAAAATAGAAACTGAAGTCAGACTCCAAACAGTACTCCTGGAGAGTTCATCTGAATGTGGAAAGGACAGCATAAAAATCAGCGCTGTCTATAATTAATTTCCTTTTCCCAAACTAGTTGATAAAGTATTAAAAGGTGTGCTACCTTAGCAACTTAAAGGCTTATGCAGAAAAGATATTAGTTGATAATATTACATTTGCACGGTGTGAATAAATATGAATGAAAAACAAGCAAGCTGAGAGCAGGTGCTTTAGGTTCCTCACTTACAGCTGATTGCTGGGTAACTTTCTCTTCTTTTCAACAAAGTCTGATTTCAGGAGCTGGTGAAAGTGACCAGTTATGTCTGTACTATTATTGTTGTTATCATTTTAAGGTATTTGATGGTTGGATCCTCAAGGGGGAGAAATTCCCAAGCTCCCAGGATCACCCTCTGCCCACCAGGAAGAGGTACACAGATTTCTGTGAGAGCGGTCTAACTAGAAGGAGCATCAGATCCTCCCAGAATGTGGCCATGGTCTTCTTCCGGGTCCACGAGCCAGGAAATGGATTCACATTAACCATAAAGACAGATCCCAACCTCTTCTGTAAGTAAGCTCAAGCAAAAGGCAAGAAAGTGAGAGGTGGTCACCCCTGCTTTGTGGTGTGAGCTGTTCATTCGTTATGAATGTGTTATGAAAATTCAACCACAGTTTTTGATCTTCTTTCCCAGGCTAGATAATTCTCTAACATATGGTACACACACTTATTTTCCACCAAAGCCTTGTTCTGCCCTCACAAGGCATTGCAAATGAGTTCAGCAATGAAGTTTAATCTCCCTAGCCATCCCACAGATGCAGGATAAGCTTGAAGGATCATTTGGTGTCAGAGCTTTGTAAACAAAGGCTGAAAGACTGTGCTTCCGAGTCAGGTGGGCAGAGGGCATGCCCTAGGAGAGGAGTGAACCAGAGTGCCTTGTGCTGCCTTCCTCTGTGCTATCTTCTACTGCAAACACACCACCCTATTGCAGTCCACTTCTGATGCACACACAGAGTATGTTATAAAACTGTAACGTCGGAGCTGAAAGGGTGTGGCTTTGAGCAAACTGAGTTCATGCATTGGCTTATTTCCTCATTAAGAGAAAAAGCTGGCGTCTAGGGATAGAGTTAAGTGGTAAACCGCTTGTGTGAGGATGCACAAAACTTGGGTTCAAACTGCAGCACTTGTGAGGGAAGAAGGGAGGGAAAGAGGGAGGAAAGGGAGAAAAGAGGGAGAGGGAGAGAGAACTAAAAAGCTGAGGCTGTCTGAGAAGTAGAATGATTGGAGAGGATATGTTTCCAGGCATTTGCTTGGTAAGAAATCAGAGGATGTCATAGAATTGTCAAGGAATTTCACCTCTTTCTGAAATTAAGTGTAATTAAAAATATAAAGAGGAGGCAGGAGGGGGGCAGCAGAAAGGCAAATCTCATTCCTCTGTTTCATGATAGAACTCAGCTGTAAGTTTAGACTTGAAATTAAAAAAAAATAAAAGTCAGAAAACCTTAAGACTACCAAGATTTAAAAATTGACCATTTAGTCAACATTACATTTTTCAATACCCAGCAAACGTGTATTATTTTATTCTCAACTTTTGTCTATTTTCTTCTTAACTCTTTTTGTCACTATCATGACATCTTCAGAATAAAATTACTCACGGTCTTATTTAAAAAATAACACCAGGGGTCTAAAGTCTACAGGTGAGGATTTCATACGGGATTAGGTTCTGGCTTCATGGCTGAGCCCTGTTCTCCCAGCTCAGATCTAGACTCAACTTCACAGAAGTGCTCCTGGAACTATTCTCAGCTGTGCTGTTTGGTAAAGAGTTCCTACCTGAGAATTGTTATAGCCTAGAGACAAAGGTGAGGCACCCCCTTGTAGCTGGCACTTCCTGACAATGTTCACATGGCACTGTCTACTCCCCAGCTCCTTCCTTTTCCCAGCGTGTCATGGTGATGTACGCCCTTTCCCTGGACACAAAACCTAACCAGAGAGGTCCAGCTTTTGGATGTTGATAATCTACAAATATGTTGGGCACCATTCATAACTATCCTGGGCCACATGTGGCCAGTGAGCTGAAATTTAGACCATGAGCTGAAATTTAGAATGAAAGTACCACGAATTTCTATTAAAAACCCAGCACTCCAAATAATGTAATTATATTTTTTTTTTCCTCCTAAAGTTTGCAATGTCATCTCCCAGACCCCAAGTGGAAGGTTTACTCTGGTGGTTCCACGCCAGCATCAAAACTGCAGCTTCTCCATCATTTACCCAGTGGCAATCAAAATCTCTGACCTCACCCTGGGACACTTGCATGGCCTTCAGGTAAAGGTCAGTGGCTTGCTTGCTCCTTGGCCAGTCAGTAAGGCCACTTGTTTTTATCAGAGCCAGAGTATTCCATGTGTCAGGAAGCTAAAACTGTTCGGGTCCCAGGCTTTTAGGTCTTCTGCATGATGCTCTCAAAGACGTGGCTTCCTCAACATCTATTTCAGTCATGCTGCAGGCAAACACTCAGGTGCCCGTTCTGACTACTCTAGTATTTCTCTTGTAGCATAGGAAGTGCTTTTAGTTGGTAAAGCTGCAGTATGTAATTACAATTGAACACTCTTGTACTTTCCTCTTTGGCAAAACTCCTCTTCTAGCCGAGCCGCCTGTGAGTCATCGGCACAGCTGCTCTCCTGATTATTGGAATTTTCTTTTGATATGAAGGAAGGCTCTCTCATTGACAACACTCTGTTATGAAAGAACGCTAACAGTGGCATAAAATATGGAATTGGATTTTGATGTCACAAAAGCAGTAAAGTTTTGAAGAGAGTGTTATATGACATTTTGCTTTAAAAAAATTAGCTGTGAAATTCCTACCAACTTGTGCCGTGCATTTGCATAGATAGTGACTTCTCTGTGAGTCACACTCATTTCCTTGTCATTGTTCATAGGCCCGAGTTAAGATAACACATGCATTTAGTGGTATCAGAGGCAGCCAGCATTCCTAAACACATAGATCCTTGTGAAAACTAAATAAGAAACAGGACTGAGATAAATACTTTATACCCAACTTCCTCCATCACCCAGACTCTGTGTCTCTGCTGCTTCTTTGTTGTTGGACCTTATCAAAGGGATCCTTTGATAAGAATGTCTGCATGCTTTGAGCCCACCCCAGTGTTTGCATGCTGAGCTGTCCTTGATGTATGGTCCAGGAGGTGGGAAGCGAGGTGCAAGAGCAGGGGATCTGTGTTTCAAGTATTGAAACATTAGGAGAATTTTGGTATTCTTAACATTTTAGCATCTACTGTGTTCCAGGCATCAGTTCCTTTAAAATCTACTTTTTTTTTTTTAAGGCCTGGGTATTGAGAGCTGGGTATGGTGGCTTATATTTGTAATCTTCGCACTGGGAGACTGAGATAGAAGATCGTTTTGTGCCAGGCTAGCCTGGATTACACAGCATGATCTTCCTTTTACTAGTGCTACCAAATAATAGTAACACAACAACAACAATAATAAATTCCTTTGTACAAGGAACTATTCTAGATTCTAAAACTCAGCAATGAACAAGGCAGGTCCTGCTCACAGGAAGCCTATTTCTTAGTGGGATGATACAGGCAACATTATTGCAGATTTCAAATCACGGTAAGTCTGTACACAAAATACAGCACAATAGTTTGTTAGACAGGAGCTGGAAAGTGGGTAGACAGAGAGAACTGCCTGAGACAGCGTGGTCAGGAAAGGAAATGTTTGATTGCAGTGATAGATTAGAAGGAGCAGCAGCCATAAGAGGAAGGAGGGGCAGAGGGACAGTGCTGCCCAGACACAAACAGGCTTACTGGGTCCTAGAGATAAGAAGGAGCAAGGCAGAGAGGGAGCTGGGAAGTGCTGGACTGTGCTGTCCACCTAAAGATGGTTGTGCTCAGCGGGTGAGTGTGAAAGCTCAATGGGGTTGGGTGGGAATCAGCCTGGTGTGTGCTGTCTGCAGGTCAGTCTGGCTTCCACCTGCTGAATGGTCTTGGGGACTTGCTGTCTTTTTTATGGCCGGTGTGAGATGACTCTTTGGTTGTTGCTAGTGAACCACTCAAGATCATTCTGTAAGCACTTCAGCTTTCTTGTGTACTGGGAGGCAGGGCTTCCATTCATCACATTCCTAAGGAGAGTGGGGAGTTGGCTTCCAGTTCAACAAGCCAGGCTGCACCTTTGGCGCAGCGTGGTAATCTAGCAAAAGATGGTAGGAATCCTTTAATACTTCAACAAAGACGTAGAGGAGCTGCTGTGAGTCCTAGAACCTCAGACAGTCCCCATGCAGCTCAGTTTCCACCACTGTTTATAAGAAAACCTGAGAGGATTACAAAGAGGAAAGAGATGTCATCGCTCACCAAGTGGAAACTTCTCTCTGTCTACTCATGGGAAAGACAATTATGTTCTTTTCATTCCTAAATAGCTTATTTGACTCTCAGTTCACAAACTTGTGCACAGTGGGCCTAATTAAATCTTTATTTCATCATGTAATGAAATTATGCTTGAAGTATCTAAGCATACAGCCATCCGCATAGTAGGCTTTTTAAACATAAGCAGCCCTGTTGTCTCCTTTCCTTAGCCAAATAGTTGCCATTATACGATGTCTTAATTTTAGTTGCTGTGATATTTCAGTGTTCTTCTAAATGTCTGATTTGTGTGCATCTGCATGGATGGGCATTTAAAGTCCTGTGTGCCAGGGTTTAGCTGGTAAACTTCTGGCTACGTGCCACTTACCGCTAGATATCTTAATGAGCACATATCAATGAATAACAGGGTCACAGGCAAACCTAGCTACATGGATGGCAGGAGACAGTAGAGAACGAAAATGTAGAGCCATGTTTAAAACTTCATTAAGAATTTAATACACCTTTGCAGCTCACTTCTATCATCCCAACACTTGGGAGGATTGACATGAATTCAAGGCTAACCTGGGCATGTGAGGCAGGGGCCAAGGGCAACATGTAGGACCCAGAATGCATGCTCTATGTGTGTTGAGTGAGGTACAGAAATCACTCTGGCTGAGAACCACTGGAGGAGGATTCGGGGAAGCAGGAAATGATGGTTTCAGAGGCTTAGAGGGAATTCTTTTTAGTAACATGAGAAGAATTTGAGCAAATGGTAAGTTTGGCTAACTTGAGCTCCAAATCACATTCTTTTTAAACGTCTATTCTTTTTAAAAACATACCCATGAGTAATCTAAATCCTTATTTATGAAAGAAACAGAAATATTCCCTTTTTAGCAAGAGGAAAGTAAGTAAGCTGAGAAAGAACACAGAATTTTAATATACAAATTATAGTATAATTGTACAATACAGGTGAGTCAGCTTTCTTCACTCTGCCTGCATGCCTCTGCCTGCATGACGCTCGCCCGGTGACTTGGCATGCATCCAGGCGCTCTCAGGTTCCGTGTTCATACATCCTATTCTGAGTTTACATATTCTTTTTTCGTTTTTCCAGTTATTGAATTTAGCCCTTAAAAAGTGCACACGCATTAAAAAATGACTAACCCACTGACTTTGAAGACTGATTCTGGAGAGGCTGGATTGTTGCTGTCACCCTTGTTGTTTTTGTTTGCAACTTAATTTCCGGAGTTTCTGATGTCCGAATCAAGGCAGAATCACAAGCGAAGGCTGTCAGGGCGCATTCCCTGACCCGTCCTTGGCTCAGTTTGACCTGTGTAATAGGTTTGTCTGCATCTTGCTCTGTCTTCTGCTGTGTCCTCTTAGAAACCTGCTGCTGGCTGTGGTGGCACTGGAGACTTTGTGGAGCTGCTGGGAGGAACTGGATTGGACCCCTCCAAGATGATGCCTTTGGCGGACCTGTGCTACCCCTTTCACGGCCCTGGTGAGATAGTTCGTCAGTTGTCATTTATGTGTCTATCAGGGTTATTTCCTTAAATAAGACACTTCAACTTTTCATATACAAGAAGATAAATTCTACCAAGAAATTGTTTTATATGTCAAGCCAATGTGAGAATTTTACTCTAGAGCCTCTGTATAGTGTCAGAACTTATTACCTAAGCATCAGGTGTCAAGAGAGAAACCTATGGGACAGCACGAACGTGTATTTAAGGAAAAGTGTGAGAAAGACAATGTTTCTCCACTTCAGGAAGAATCTCTGCTTTTATCCTCTGGAGACTAACTTGTTTGTTGACTGACAGTTCAAATAGTAAATGTATCAATGATTGATAAAAGTATAGTAATGAAATAATAACTAAATAACTACCTGTGTATGATACATACTCATATATGCACATATATGTGTACAGGTATACATACACATATCTATTTGTGTATACAATATATGTGTGTATGGTATACATATATATATATATATACATATATATGGAAATGAATTACAGCCACATACAAAGCAGTAAGATTTTTAGAATATTTCTGAGCCTCTGAAGGTCCCCAACTTCTATAGCAATACTAGCCCCTCAAAGGCCATTGCAACCTAGAGGCATATTCTAAAACCTGCAAGTGTTCGTCATTAGTAAAAGCTGCTTTAGGATGTAGCTGCCAAATGGGGCCAGCTTTGCCTTGCCAGGGACCAAAGAGGATGGCCATGTGCTCAAGCTAAGATGAGGATGGGGTCCGAACTACTGACCTCATGACCAAACTAATAATTGTGTGCATAGTGGGGGAAGATTACATTGAACAACTCTGTAAAGGCTGTCCTTATGCCTATCCTTGAGGTGACAGGAATCGTTGGTAATCTGGGAAGAGACAAATTAAAACCAAAGACAAAGCACCAATGCCAAATTGACAGACCAGTCTGCCCCATCAGTCTTCTCTCCCAGGCCCACAGATCTTTCCCCAACTAGGTAATAAAGTTGCAAAGCAGACTGCCCATCTGATCAGTTATATCCTGATGTTAAAAGGAGGTCACCTCGCCAGTATTTTCTCTTCCTGCACTAATGCTGAGCCCTCAGTAAACAAAACATCTCTGAAAGAGAATCCATGTACACAGGTAGGCAGGAAGTCCTGCGCTGTCCTTCCCCCTCCTAAGATTCCCAGGCATGGAAATGGCTGTGAGGCTGGACTAAATCAAGCACTTATTTATCTCACTGAGGCAAAGATTACTTCCTAAAGGTGTCTAAACTTATTCTGACAAAGCTGAGAAGGTAATTTTTTTTTTTTTGCTTTTTGAGACAGGGTCTCACTACACAGCCTAGGCTGAACTTCTGGTCTTCCTGCCTCAGCCTTTGGAGCCCTTCAAGGACATGTATTTGAGTGTAGTGAGTGAAAAGATAAGATTGTGAAGAATGCTTGTGACTTAAAATGAGATAATCAAACCCATATTATTTCTACTTAAATTATAGTACTTAGGTTAAAAAAAAACCTGCTTTGTCTAAATTATAAATATAACCAAAACCAATGTTAAGGGATTTAAAGCTTAAATTTTGTAACTTTTTGGTTAATTTTGGGTAGTTTAAGTTTCTTTCTCACGTTACTCATTTATTTGTGTGGTGCTAGGGACCCGACATAGAGCCTCACACGTATGCTAAGTGCTTTACTACTGAGCTGTGTATCCAGCATGTACAGCTTTTCCCCTTCTTTCATTCTCCCTGTTTCCGTGTACTCTAAGTTTCGTCCAAAACCATAGAACTCTTCGAGACCTTACCCTTTAAACTGAATTTTGTTATAAATGATGTCAAAACAATAGTATGCAAATCAACTGAAGGAAGTAGGATTATTTTGTTCAGAGTGAACCAGAAAGAAAAACAACCTTGAAATACAGACTTGCTTTCCAGGCAGAAGTCAATGTGGGTCCTCTCATGTTTGTATTTGAAAAAAATCAGGGTTGAAACATCAAGCTTTCAAATAGACTTTCGCCAAATGACTTTATGGCACTCTTTTGCCTCATTTGCATGCAGGGATTGTGTCTGTGAGACACCCGTAACTCAGTGACGTAGTCACAATGGTAGCACGTCTCAGGATTGACAAATATCCTGTAGATACAAAACATGAAGGGGAAGACTGAGAAAATTTTAAAAAAGCAGAGAGAATAATATAAAATGTGTGTCAGGAATCAAACTGTTGCTGGAAAAATAATAGAAGGTAATTTTTAATGAAAACAGTGAGACTTTATCTGCCAGGAGAAGCAATGAACATGTGTCAGATGCCTGGACAGATAATGAAAATATTGGATGTCAGCCAAGTGAGAATGTTCAGAGCTATTCCATGCTAGCACAGTTTTAATAGGCTTTGGTAAACAATAGAAAAGTGGCCTTCAATCTGTGGGTCGAGAGTCCAATCACCCTTTCACAGGGGTCCCATATCAGATACCTACATTATGATTCATAACAGAAACAAAATCACAGTTGTGAAAGTAGCAATGAAATAATTTCTTATGGAGTCGCCACAGCGTGAAGAACTGCAGTAAGGGTCACACCATTAGGCTGATTGAGAGCCACCGCAAGAGAACAAAAGCCTATTTTGAGCACCCACTCTGTGTAAATGAGTTTTTATGTACATGTAAAATGTAGTCGTTGTCTAGACTAAAAATATAGTAAGTGGGATTGTCTGGTCCACACAATCACCCCACATTATAGTTCCTCCTCTGATCACTAACTGACTCGTATCACCCGAGAGTCTGTCTGCATCTGTGCTGTGTCTGAAAAGGGCCAGCATGCAGCAGAGTCCCTTTGCCACCTAACCATTGCAGGCAGGACAATAGGACAAAGGACAAAGAGATAATCTCACTTTTTTCTACCCTGTATGTGTCCTCTATGCGCAGAAAATGAGACTGCAACTAGTTATATAGTTTTTAAAAAATGTTTTGACTGAAAGCAATTTAACTATGTGAGAGCAAGGTGCCATCTGTGTCCATCCCCACCTTTTCACTGTGTTTGACTTACATAGTGGACAGCACTGGCTAGACTGTTCTCTAACCTATTGGAAAACATTTATTCTCCTCCCCATCCCCAATTAATTATAGCCCAGATGAAAATTAGCTGTGACAATGCTGTGCTGCGCATGGTCTCCAGTGGAAAGCACATCAACCGTGTGACATTTGAGTATCGTCAGCTGGAACCATTTGAGCTAGAAACCTCGACCGGAAACAGCATCCCAGAATTCTGTTTGTCTAGTCTTTGAACAACTGGCTTCCGTGGTTGACATGCTGCTAGCTGAGTTCTTGACAGTTATTGTATATGATCTAGATGGGCAGCGGGTGAAAGCCTTCCATGCTGGTCAGTATTCGGTCTTGAACACAGACACACATGAGCTCCTATTTTGCTTCCTTTTGTTGTAATGTGTCAACGAACAGAAGCTAGACAACAGGTTGTTGTTGGAAATGACTGGCGGTTTTGGTGTCCTGCAAACATGAGCTGGTGAAACAGGAGTACAGCAAGTGGGGAAAACAGTTGTATGGCAAGGGCAGATGCCAGACATAGAGGAAAAGAGCAGCACCCACAGTTTCATGGCAGAGTAAACAAATGTCAAAGTCTTGTGTATACCAAAGGAATTGCATCTGTTATTTTTACTTCATACTTCTGTTTACAAATCATAGCTATTAGCTATTAATTGGTAGTACTTGTTTTTTTAAACAACACTTTGTAGCATGGGAGCAAAAAACCCTTTCCATTCATAAATCCAAACGTGAATAAATATATGCATCTTGGCATCTTGAGAGTCTGAGGTATTATTGGCTTTCCTGGGTGGTCCCTGCCTTCCTTGCCTAAAGAAAACAATGTTACAATGCTGTACAGACTCAAGCCAGGAATGAAACTGTTTTGGATTGCTTGGATATGACAGAACTCTGGAGTGCTAACTGGGTTAAGAAGAGCAGAGGGGAATCGTAGTATGAGTACTGACTGCCCCTGGCCAGGAAATGGGGAGCAGACGTGTGTCTTCCACAAGCCTCTGAGGAAGCTCAGAGTACATGTCTTCAACACAGAGGATGTTTCCAGCAGGGACTGTGTTTTCCTCTCAGAGACACAGTTTGTATGAATGAGAGTGTTTTGCTTTATAGCCTGCCTGTGTCTAAGAAAGGGGCTGGTGAGACGGCTCAGTGCACAAAATAATTTGTCACCAAGTCTGACTGATGAGTTTGACCCCTGGGAAAAACATGGTGGAACCGACTCCCAAAAGTTGCCCTCCAGCCTACATATATACATATATATATATATATATATATATATGCATACATATATATATGTATATATAAAAATACATACACATATATATATGTATATATATATATATACACCGATACACACACACACACACACACACACACAGACAGACAGACACAGACAGAGATAAGAGAGAGATACACACAAACAAATAAACAGATATATTTTTATTGTTTTATTTGAGTGAGGATCTCACCTGGGCTAGCATGAAGCTCACTGTATAGACCTGGCTGGCCTCAAACTCAGAGATCTGCTTTTCCCTACCTCCTAAATCCTGGGTCAAAGGTGTGTACCACCATACCCTGGCATACTGATAACCTAAAGGATAAGAGCATACTGGGCCTTTCTTGCTCACATCTAACTCCTGTTGGTAGGCTCTGCCTTTTTCTTTGGCCCAGGCCTGACATTCTCCAGGAACTTGAACAACAGATCTCGCAGTCTGTCTGGACGCCCACCCTGTCACCTCATTCCTATATTCTTAACCTTTCCAGATCTTGCTCTTCTCCCCCTGCCTTAGCCTTAGCTTTTGTAAATGCTAGCTCAGTGTTTAGGACTCCAGTACCGATGATTAATTCTAAAGTCTTTCCCGCCTTTACACCTCACTCATAGGTTGTTTATGACTGTGACCATCTCACTGTCTGGATGCCTTTCCAGTTCTTTTTGTTTGGTTTTTGAGACAGAATGGCACCGTCTAGCCCCCGATAGCCTGGAATGTACACCAGGCTAGCCTGTAATGCAGAGATTTACCTGTCTCTGCCAACTAAGAGCTGAGACGAAAGGAATAGAGCACTTGGCCACCTTGCTATTCTCATAAGCCTGTTCTCTGTGCATGTGATCTGAGGACTGCTTTGTCCATGACCCTGGGTTTTCTCCCAGTTTCTGAACCACTTGTCTTCTGCAGTTCCAGACACTCTGTGATATTGTTGCTTCACGGAAGCAGGTAGGGTAGAAGTGCAATGTGCTTTTCAACCTCCTGCATATAAGGACTACATTTCCCATCTTCCCTTACTGGAGCATTGCCCACCTGACTGAATCCTGACTGAAGGAATATGGGTGGGAGTGACATCTTCTCTCATATGACCCTCTATCCTATTGTTTAAATATGAAAAATACTGGGGTTTCCCAGTAAAAAGATGGGTGTTCCCCTGTGACTCCTCTCCTTCCCCAGGTTTCTGAGTATTAGAGAATGAAGACTTCCTCATACAAGAGGAAGAAGGGGTTGTTTAAATTTGGGAATTCTGACAGAGGACAGCCTAAGATCATCAGATGCAAGAAGCCCTAGTCTCTGCATTACCTCAGACACGGCTGCCTGCTGACTAGTAATGTTCACGCTGGACTTTGTATAAAGTGCTTTTGTCTTGTTAAGCCACCATAATGTTTCCTTCTTTGGGTTGGAGAATTGTTCAAATCCAATTCTCAGGTACTCTTCAATTTTCCTCTCTAATTTAGCAGTTAACTATCTGGACAGGCCTGCTTTGAGTCTCTTTCAAAGAAAAATGCTTTAAGTGCGCATCTTTGATCTCATAAACATTTTCCCACTGATAGAGTTCTATCCAACTTATTTCCCCAAGAAGATCCTCTTGGGATGGTAATTCTTAGACTCCACGACAACGTGTGGTTCATGGACCAAGAAAGAAATCCCATATAGTTATGAACACTTCCAGGCCTGCTCAAGAGTCCATGGGCCCCTGCATCCCACTCAGGGGTTCAGAAGGAGGACCCCTAAATCATGATAACAGTCAGTTCCACTTAACCTGGCTTGCTGTCTCTTCAGCATTACTCAAAGCATTCATTCAGCTGGCTTCGAATGGGGCTGACAGCTCACTGCCTCTGCTCCTCATCTAACCATCTAAGCTTGCTTTAGATGAGTTTTTCTTCATCTATTGTCTAGTTTTTCTCAGGGAAAGAAATACATTTGGCTCAGAACAAATTTCATGGAAAAAAGATTTTTTTCCAGATCTGTCTTAACTGTGAAATTTCTTTTCTTGACATTTTAACAGAGAGGCAATGTTTTCCTGCAAAAGAAAATCTTCATGTAAAAGGAAGAAGGGTTTGATGGATGGGATATATTTGTAGGCAGTCTGTTTATATCTCCAAATACCCAGGAGAAGCCGGGGAAAGAATCTCCAATCAAAGGGTAATCAAGGGAAATTATATCTGAATGTACTCCTCTCTACAGGAACTCATGGCAGAAAGGACACCTTTGTATGAGCAAACAAACCAGCTTCTTTCTAATAGGTCATCTGTAATGATTACCGTCCATTTTCCTCTTCACATCTGAAATTCTTTTCTTTGTGTGTGAAGAAAAATGGCACAGAGTGAAGAATCAGAGGGAGGAGAGAGGACATCGGAGTGGGAGAAAGAAAGGTTTGATTAGAGGGCTGGGACACACAATAAAAATCAAAGCCTCTGACCTGGGCTCTGCTCCTGGTGAGCGTGTGCTCAGCCCCTCAGCAGCTAAGGAAGGATGAAGTTTCCTGTGCTTTATTTCAGGCAAAGACTCAGGGTCAACACTAACATAGAAAGTCAGATGAGCAGGACAGAGCCATGATCTTCATCCTTAGAAGGGGGAACCAATACTGGGGTTTCCCAGTAAAAAGATGGGTGTTCCCTTCTGATTCCTGTCCTTTCCTGGGTTTTTGAGTATTAGAGAATGAAGACTGCGTTCATGAATCAGGTAGAATGAAATCCACCCAGACACACATAATGTGGGTGTCTCCCTAAGTAGCAGAGACCTACTTGACTGAAATGTTGCCCTTTGCTGAAGTTGTCACAGTAACAACCTTCCTTTCCTTCTTTAAAAATGTACTGAAGGTAGCAGTAATGTGCTACTTCCTGCATTGCTATCCCACCAAATGCTGACTCAAATAGAGGGGAGAAAGGATTTATTCTGACTCATGTTTACAGAATTTCCATTCTGAATTCTGAGTTCCATTGTTTCTAGGCCCATGGTGAGGCCTCACGTAGAGTGAGGTACTCACTGTTCACCACCTGGTAGACAGGAAGCAGGGAGAAAAAGAGGAAGCAACCAGGCCCTAAGTGTGCCCTTCAAAGGCATGTCTTCAACGACCCACTGCTAGAAGTCCTCACACCTCCCAAGGTAGCAGCAGCATCCAGCGGCCAAGCTTATCTGTAAACGCTTAAGGGACATTTCTTGTTTAAACCATGTGGTGGTATGAATAGGAATGGCCCCCATAAACTTATGTGTTTGCATGCTTGGCCCACAAGGAATGGCACTATTAGGGGGTGTGGCCTTGTTGGAGTAGGAGTGGCCTTGTTGCAGGAAGTGTGTCATCACGGAGGAGGGCTTTGAGGCCTTATATGCTCAAGTTAGGCCCAGCGTGCAGATCAAGATTTAGAATTCTCAGCTCTTTTTCCAGCATCATGTCTGCCTGCATGCTGTCATGCTTCCCACCATGATGATAGTGGACTGAACCTCTGAACTGTAAGCCAGCCCCAGTTAACTGTTTTCCTCTATAAGAGTTGCTGTGGCCATGGCGTCTCTTCAGAGCAATAAAACCTAAACTAAGGTGCTTCTTTCCTCCTCCATCGTGAGTCTTAACGCCTAACTCAGCTTCTTGCTATGTCTTCTCACAAAGCTTTCTGAATCAAGTGATTCCTGGCCAAGAAACAAAAGCAGAATTGTCCTATTCCTCAATGGATGAAAACTGGTAACAAAAATCAGGTACAACTCCAAGAGAAGACACTGGAGGAGAACGAAGCTGGGTCTGTAAGGATTCGAACAATGGCAAGACTGAAGGTTTATACAGAGTTTATGAATCATCATCATCAACTGGGTCCTGTGATTATCAGTCAATCCTACCAGATAGAATTTTACATTTTCACCTCAAGACTTGGTCTTGTCTAAATTGGGGGTGAAGTTTGTCCAGTAATAAAATGTAGAACCTTTCAAAAACAAAACAAAACAAAACCTAAACTAAGACAGACCATAAGAGTTCCCCAATTTTCTTAAAGGTTCAAGAACACAGAGTCAACTAGTTAATGTGCTAACTCATACTGCAACAATTAACTTGGCCCTATAAAGTACTGACCATAGTTATGACATAATGTGAAAGTGGCAGATCAGTTTTGACTATGGAATAGAGGGTGATAGTTAAAATATGAGATGTTTCTAAAGAGCCTCAATGGGATGTGTGTGTGAGTGTGTGTGTGTGGTGTGTGTGTGTGTGTGTGTGTGTATTATATATACAACACAACCTGAAGTGAAAAGATTACTATGTTGGAGGTCAAGACAGAGTTGCAGGAGGAACAGAGGCTAGATATGATCAGAATTTATAGTATACATGTATGAAATTCTCAAAGAATAAATGAGAAAGAATGTAAAGTTCTCAAACCAACTATGACCCAGGTAAACACTCCATTAAGAACCCCCTGAACAGGCAGCAAGCTATCAATGAAGCCCCTGAGTGTCTGAAAGCTCACACAAGTGTGCCATAAGGATGTTTGCCATGGGGTGGCATCATTCAAGACAAACTTGGGATCTGGGGATGTGCCTTAGCTGGAGACTGGTTGCCTAGATGCCCAGGGCTCTTAACAACCAGCCGCCCCCCCCCCCCGCCAAAGATAAACATCAAATACTTGCTTATTTCTGTTAGGACCAGCTCAGAGCACAGAATAAACAGACAGAGCCTCTGAAGCAAAACCTGACCTTTGAAAGCAGGCCTTACAGTGGATGGGGAGGATCCTGGGCTGGGGAACCAGCTGCAGGAATGAGCTCTGATTTAACCACAGTCCCAGTGAACTTGGAGGAAGCACTGCATGAGGAGCACTTGCGTCATCATGTGGCAATTGGGGTGGGGCACTTGCTGTACCCCCGGCTAACAGGAGCTGCCAAGCACCTGTCTTCACACACATCAGGGGCTGACCTTACCCCAACAGAATTTATTGACAATTCATTATAATAGGGGGTTCCATTTGCAAGCTTCACATTGCCCTCTACAGACAGAAACCCAGCCCCTCCATTGGCCCTCCAGCCTTGTGAGCAGAGGCCTTGCCAGCACTTCCCTGTGAGGAACTGCCTGTGGTACCAAGAGCCTGGGGGCTCTGGGGAGAAGGCAAGGAGGACACGGGCTGCTCTAACTCCTTGGAAGTCTGCAGATTTGAAAAGCCCAAAACCTTAGACAATCTGGACAAACAGAAAATGTGCAATGTTGTTTCTCTTCCAAACGACAAGAGCTCATGTTTATTGATACCTTCGGATACTCCTGAGCCTGCTTTTTGAACTTCCCACAAAACCTTTATGCCTGCACCCAACATACAAATGGGAAAACAGAGGCTTGGGCTTGGTGCTCTGTTGCTCAGTAAGGTGAGTCATCGCTGAGGTGAGTCACCAGAGGTAGGCGAGCAAGGAGGGGGCGGGGGGGGGGCATGCTGCCTTGGCCCGTCTACACCACCAGGAAAGTGAGAGAGACATTAGTCCTCTCCTTTGTGAGAGCTAGAGTGACTGTAGAGCATGTGTCTGGAGATAACAGAACAAATGGGCCCCAGTCCCGCCTCCCAGAGGGGCCGAATGCACCTGCACATTTTATGCCGACACTTACTGAGGCCACAGTACTCACACATTTGGTTAAATACTCGCCAGGAGTTTGTGGTGAAGGTATTTTCTGGACTAGTTTAAAATACACATGTCAAGAGGCTCTCAGCAGACTAGAATGTGCATTAGTGATGAGGGCCGCACAATGTCCTGAGGAAGGTAAAGCAACCTGTGCTCTGTTCTTGGAAAGCTGCCTGAGACTGTGGAGTCTGTACTCCTCTGTTTCCTCCCTATCCACACAGTATGCCCCAGCCACTGTGTGTGGTAACAAGGGGGTCATAATTTGGTATCTGTTGCTGGCATGAAACACACTGACCAAAAGCAGCTTGGGAAGGAAAGGGTTCACTTGGCTTGCATATCCTGTTCACTGTCTCTTACTGATGGATGGTAAGGCAAGAACTCCAGGCAGGAATCTGGAAGCAGGAACTGAAGCAGAGGCCACGGAGGAATGTTAGTTACTGGCTTGCTCTTCATGACTCATTCAGCCTGCTTACATCTCATACCACCCAGGACCACCAGCCCAGGGTGGCACTGCCCGTTATCAGGCTGGTGCCACTCATACCAATCATCAATTAAAAAAAAACATGCACCACAGGCTTGCCCAGAGGCCAATCTGATGGAAGCATTTTCTCATCTAGGTCCTGTCTTTTCCAGGTAGCCCCAGCTTGTGTCAAGCTGACATAAAAGCAGTGAGCATACAGACCTTTGTTGCTCCCTTGCTGGGGGTTGGAGTGAGTCACAGCCTTATAGTCAAACTGGCCTTCACAGATAGGAAGGCAGCAAGATGCTAAAGGATGCCATCAGACTCCTGGGCACCTTTCCCACCGTCCCCTGGTCTACTCCCCTGAGAACCAGTTCCTCAAGACAGCAAGATCCAAAATGAACTCATTTCTCAGACAGATAAAACATATCCGAAAGGTTTCAAAAGCCCTGTCCCATTCAAGAAGAGCCACAAAATGGACTCGTAGCAGTTGCACAGAAACTTCAGTTTGCGCCTGCGTCAATTCAGGCATTGGGCTATTTATACACAGTGCTAATTAAATGTTACCACTTAACATTTCCCTGTTAACAAAGGTTTCCTAGCTACCATCAAATCTACAGAAGAAAAGCTTTTAATTTCCTCGATTCTTCTCAATGAAACGAATTTAGAGTTCTCTCTCAGACAGTCTATAATCGGAAGCCCTCCCTCACACATGACTGAACACTGCGTCACCTCAGGTCATTGATAGGATGCCCTTAGAATGAGACTCCACAGCGTGCTCTCTTCAGCTTGGTGGAAACATCTGGAACGAAGTTCAAGAACAGCAGAACGCTGGGAGAAGATGCAGAAGATTAATCCTTCAGCGTAACGAGTACAAGGAAGGCAGAGTCATCAAAATACAGACACCTGACTATTGAGAAAATTAACTCTGAGGGAAGAGTCAGCCGATAGAGGACAGACTGAAATGTGCCTGTAATACGTTTGGGTGGCCACTGGTCTAGAACACTCAGGTTCTCAGGAGGAAAATAAGCCACACCTATTATTATTGACCTCACAAGGATGATTGATTGTGGGGAGTCAGAATGTTGCAGATGTAGAGGAAAGATTATTTTGTTATCTTCAGCCCCCTTAATTATTACTCATTACTGTAACTCACATCTTTCTGGAAAGCCTTAAGAATGTATCAGCTCAGCGGCCTGAGCTTCTGTTAACTCAGAGGTTGGGGTGGGGGGAAATGACAGAACAGGAGAGATCTCATCACCACCACCCCCGTCTTGTAATCCCTTTGCTCGCATAACGGTGGCCTGCCTTTCAAGGGCCTAGCAACCTCGGACACAATTACCTGCTTCTGTCAAGGTGTGTGCTTGATAAAAGGACCCGGACAATCTCCCTAGCTCTCACGTGCTGTGTTCTCTCTCTCTGTCATGGGCATCCCTCTCTCCCTTCTCTCTCCCCACTTTCCCCCTTTCCCACAGTAAGCCTCCTTTATGACAAATATGTTGTGGTGGCATCTTCATCATCTAATAATGATGAATACTTAGCACCCTTACCTGTGACTTCCGCTGCAGCCCTTGATAAATGCCTTGATTTAGGGATTTCCTCTTTGTTCTCAGAGCACACAGAGGTCAAGTAACTGTTTTCATGTTATAGCAAGTCATTCAGGGTGAGCTGAATCCATGCCCCTGGGCGGTAGTCACCCACATTTGACCCAGAATAAACAATCTCACATTCCCCCTGAGGTGTGGCTGAATCAATACACATTGCACACTCATTTCTTCTCATTACGGAGGGTGGATGTTCTCACACATGTTGCTGACTTTTAAAGTGTTTCTCCTAGGGCTGGAGAGATGGCTTGACCCTGATGACTGGAGTTCAGTTCTTGTCCTGAGACTCACCAGTGTCCATGACCCCAGCTCCAAGGGCTACGACACACACACAAGCACAAGCCGCCACACAGATCTGCACACAGAAATAAAATAAAATATTAAAGACAAAATATCTGTTTTGAAAGTTGCAAGCAGGGTGAATCAATCACGTTCATAAATTAAATGAATGTAGGTAAACAAAATCAGGAATGAAGGGCAAGCCTTCCCAGAGAGAGCGTTGCTCAGAAGCTGCTCCACAGGGAGCGTTGATGTACTGGCTGCTAAGAAGCCATCATCAGCGGAATTCCCAATTCCTAAAGAAACCCAGCAAGGTAATCAAATATCTTGATGATTTTCAAAAGATCTAAATATGAAGGGATTCGAGAAGTGTGTTCTAAAGGAGCAAGGATTAGTTGAAATGTTGCCAGAAGGTTTTAGTTCAGTTACTGTTGTTCTCAACAGCTGGTGTCATTGAAGATGAGGCAAATCATCTTCAGTCCTCTGGGGCTGTTAGTATACTTTAATTTCCTGAAACTTGGAGCTCAAGGGGTGGCTCTAACTACCCAGTTGGGTCCTCTCTACTGAGGCTGAATGGAGTTTCTGATAATGTGCCTTTTTCAGGTGGCAAAACCTCTTGGCTATACATTCCTTTAGCTTTTCCTCCTCTGGGAGCACACTGTGGAAGGACTCTGTAGGCTAGGCTGAGTTTTAGCTCCTGGTTGGAAAACCCTCTTGCAGCAGTGTGGAATGTTTCCCTTTGGCCGGCAAGAGCTATGTTTATTTTAACAAAATTCCCGCTAATTGTTTTAAAAGGAGATAATTCCATCAGGGATAGAGCTTTGGCTTAGGAGCTCTAAAGGCAGCATATTAGGCAAAGAAAACCAAAACCTTCAGTTACTTTAACATGTGTGTGCGTGTAGTGCGCACCTGTCTGTGGGTATGGAGGCCAGAGTTCAATGCTGCTTGTCTTCTTCAATTGCTTTCCACTGGGAGTCACTAATTTTACTGCCTGGCCGGCAAGCAAGCCTCTAGAATCTTTCTGCCCCACCCCACCCTCAGTATTAGGATTACATAGGCACACAATCACACGTGGCTTTTTATATGGGTTCTGTGGGTTCAGACACGTCTTCACGCTTGTCTGGCAAGAAGTTTATTAATTGAAACACCTGTACATCCTCTCTCTATTTGTACTGGCATAATTTTCCAGACTCTCTTATTAATTTCTTATATGTTGGAAATGTCATGATTTATCTTGTATAATTTTTAATTATTTATTTATTTTATTATTTCTTATGTAGCCCTGGCTGGCCTGGAACTCACTATGTAGACCACACTGGCTCCAAGCTAACAGAGATCTGATGGCCTTTGCCTCCTGAATGTAGGGATTAAAGGTATGTTTGGCCATAGATTCTTTTAAATTCCAATTAAGGTAGACTTCCCATGTCTCATCTTCAGTTCTGTTGCTTAAAGCTTCTAGTTTAACATTCCTCCCCCAGATTATGAACATAAAATGTACTCAATATTTACAAACACTTGAAGGTTGGGTTACCATAGTTATCGAATGTAGAACCAGCTGGAGTACCAAATTGCATTCTGTTGTCTTTTCCAAATATTTCCTTCTCACTTGAGTATGCTTCTCATTACAGTGTTGGTTGCTTCCTTTCCTGGAAACTGCAAACCTCTAAGCTGGCTGGAGGGATTTGTATTTGAATCAGGCTTATGTGCTTCATGCAGGAGCAGCTGGCCTGGGTCTTACCCCGAAGCTGGCTCCCTCCCACAGTGCCTCAGGTGAATCAGTCACGTTCATGGGATTGTGGGGAGCACTCGACAAGGTGTTTACTTACCATGCATGCCTTTCCAGAGTCATGACTGTGGGCTCCCCATCGAGGCTCCAACTCATCATGAAAATCTCCCCTGACCCCACCACCCTGTTGGTTTGGAGGGAGTGAATGCCTTGAATCTTTGGCATTTCTATTATTGGTTACTTATAGAAGTTTTAAAATAAACTAAGATTGCAATGAGCAGAAAAGGGAAGACAGAGAAAATGCAGAGGAATGCTAGAGGAATGAAGTGGGAAAAGACCACAGGCTAGCAAACCAATGTTCCAAGGTAGAGGATAGCTACTACCTACCTCAGAATGAGACAACAGACCAGTGGCCAGACAGAAGGGGTAGTCTGGGCTCTAAAGGAACTCACTCAGCAACACTCACAGTGAAACATAAATCCTGTGCTGGTGCCCAGCACCAATCCTATTAGCTCTTGTGGTAATAGTGGATTATTTTTGGTGGGGAGGGGGGTCTTATATTGAGCACCAATACACCCAACACACAGCTCTCACTTCAAAGGGAATAAGAGGTAGTTAATTTGAACCAAAGAACACAGGTTGTTCTCTTGAGTGCTGTTTCACTGTGAAGACAGTTACATGAATTTATAATTGACAGAGTAAAAAAAAAAAAGTCATTAATCAAGACTTTTACCTAATACATTGGTAGGAACTACAGGTAGGTGGGTTGTAGAAAAATGGAGAAAGTCTCTCCTGTAAGTTTTAGATGTTATCTGATGACAGTCTTAGCCTTTGGATTAGTGGAAGCTAGTGGTCTACTAAGAGTATATAACAAAATTTCCCCTGATTATCGAGAGGATAGAGAGGTGGCTCAGTGGTTAGGAGGATGTATCATTATTACAGAGGCCCTGAATTCAGTTCTCAGCACCCACAGCAAGTGCTTCACAACCCAGGGGATCTGATGCCTCCCCAGGCACCTGCACCCAAGTTCATATATCCCACACATGGAGATGCATAATGAAAAATAAAATTAATCGCTTTTTCTCTTCTAGTCCCAGGCTGTACGGGAGCTGCCAGCTACCATTCAGACACAGCCAAGTCTGAGAACCACACCATACACAACCAGTCCTGCAAATGGCACAGAAATGGAATCAAGAAGCCACAGTAACAAAGATACCAATCTCTTAAAGGGATTGACCCCAGGTCCTGCGGGATGTGCGCTTTGCCAAGCAGTACAAGAAAGGCCTGAAGAAGATGCAGGCAAAGAACCAAAGGCAATGAGTGCCCTTGCAGAGGCCAGCAAGGCCCTTGTGAAGCCTTGTTGTTAAGCTCAAAATGCCAGAGGGCTCAAGCTGCAAACGCAGTAGTCTGGCTTTCAATGCTCACCCCCAGCTTGAGATTCGAAACTACACAGCCAAGGGTTGTAGTTTCTGCCAACCAAAACCCAAGGTTCAACCCAAGGCAGAGGCGCTGCTCCAGCTAAGGCCCAGGCTTCAGCTCCTGCTTAGGCTTCCAAAGGTGCCCAGGCACCTGTGAAGGCCCCGTAGGAAAGGCTTCTGTTAATGTGAAGACTGGTGTGACACACCCACCTGCACACTATTTGCAGATGACCAGTATTCTGTGCTGGTTTTACAAAGAAATTCAAGATCTGTTAAAAATAATATAAAATAAATCCTACCTGATAATCAGAAGGGTCCTCTATAAAGGTAAACAGTTAAAGGCTATTAAAGAGACTAAAGCAGCCTGAGATACTCTTGGCTGCTTATCTGCAACATTTCCAGCCCTCTAGAACGGAAGTTCTGATCAGATAATCAGCCTTGTACCATCTTTAACAAAGGTAAAGTGTTTGTTTTATTTTGTTTTCAGGGTCTGTCAGTTCATAAAGTACAAGGATTTGCTCAATTCATCCAGTTTCTCCATAAAAGAATAAAGAATCATATTTGTTTGTGAAGATCAACTCACTGAATGTCCAGCTCATTTCCAGACATTACAGAGAGAAAATGAAACCTTGAAACACTCAGCCCTCCATGGGATGCCTCCATCAAATCCCTCCCCTCAGGGCTCAGGGCTCATGGAAGCAGAGGCAGAAAGAGTGTAAGAGCCAGAGGGGATAGAGGGCACCAAGAAAACAAGCCCCCCCCCCCCCAATTCAGCATGAGCACGGCTCATATGAACTCAGTCTGAAGCAGCGTGCACAGGGCTGCAAGAGGCTGTACAAGGTCCTCTCTGCTTATATTTTGACTTCCGGTTTAGTGTTTTTATGGGATTCCTGAGTGTGAGAACACGTGGCTCTGATTCCCGTGCCTTCTCTTGGACTCTTTCCCTGCTGTTGCTTTGTCTTGTCCAACTTTGATGTGATAGCTTTGGCCTTGTTTTATTATATTTTATTTTGTTATATTTTTAAAAAGGAATGAATGAAAGCCCAGCCACTAGGGTAAAAGTTAACAACTGAATTGTCATTTATACCTGCGGGGAGGGGGAAAATCAGTTTTTCCAGTAGAGTGAGCCTGGGTGTACAAACCAGTCCAGGGCAGCCTTGTGTTCAGGAGGGGTTGACCAACGTGTAACAGACTCCACAGGGTTTGTTTTCTATTTTTGTTTTGTTTTGTGTGTGTGCTTTTATTTGTTTACAGTTCAGTGTTTTGCTTTGTGTTTTCTTTTTGGGTGGTGTTTTATTTTGTTTTCTTAGTTTTGGGTTTTGGTTGTTGTATTGTTTTTGTTTTTTGAAAAAGAACTTAAAATTGGGTGGGAAGGGAAGGGAGAGGGTTTAAAGACATTGCAAAAGGGGAAGAATAGGATCAAAATATATTTAAATTTAAAAGGCTGTTTTAAATAATAAAAACAAATTTAAATTGAATTTAAAAACAAAGTGTGGCTTCTCTCATTTCTCCCAACAAAGCACTCCTGTGTATCAGCAGCTCTTCATCTCTCCTCTTCACCACAAACCCACCCGTACTCCTCCCAAACTGAAATCTTCACGGTATGGACTAGATATCTGCAGGATTTACAGGGTTCTTTGTAATGTTTAAATGCAAGTATCTGCGTGCTTTTGGTCCTTTTCATTCTTTGCACATGCTGAGAGTTGGCTTTGGGTGCTTTGTGCCTGGTAGGATTGAAGGAAGGCTGTCTGGCATGGTCTCCTAATGGAGCAATATATTTTAATCGTGATCCCCTAGGTCAAGGGTGAGACGAAAATGAATATGAATAACAAGCAACGACCTCTTCCTGTGCCCAGGCTACAATGGGCAAAAGTGCCTGTGTGTGGCAGTTTCTAGGTATTTCACGAGTAGCTTCCTTGGATGCTCTAGAAGATGGCATGGGGTTCATAGTCTAGAATCTCAGGGGTAACTAGGTGGGCTGCATTGCCTCACCTTCTCTGAATAAACAGTGGCTGTCTTGCAGTTCCTGTTGAAATCTTAAATCCTGTGGCTAATGGAAAAAAAGAAGTGGTGTTTCCTATGAGGAAATCCCCGTAGGCAGCCATTGACCATTGGCTCCCAGGGAAGTCTATATTTGGCAGTACTTCTTGAGTTTCAATATGATCGCAGGTCCCTTGGGCATCCTGCTGAAATGGGTTTGATACCTGGTGGGCTGTGAGAGTCCAAATTTCCCACAGCTCTAGGAACGTTCTGCTAAGGTGGCAAGAAACCCCAGATTGCACAAAGCTATGTAGGAAGGAAAGTTGCCTTCCAATGCAGCTTGCGAACACACATGGATTTTTTGCTTTTCTTGAAGGCCTGTGCTAGATAAACACCACCTCACTCAATTTCTGCCTCATTACTTGGGAGCAGCCTCAGAAGGAGCAAGCTGTAACTTGTGAACAGGAGACACATTAATAAAACAAAGCTCCAGAGAGAGAATCCAAAGCCAGCCTGTTGCCATGACGCCAGATTAATGACACTGAGCTGGAAGAATGATTCTCCCTGGAGTAGTTATCAACTGACACTATCTTAATTACACATTTGAAACAAGTGCCTGCTCCCAGCAAACAATTACTTCCTGATAGATACCCCTATCTTGTTAAGCATGCTGTTTAGCCATTTATAATAAAACCTTTGATTGCCTGTCCTGAGAAAGAGACTCACCCCCAAAGCCATCTCTGCTTTTTGGCACCCCAACCATGCTTCTCCCAAAGTGTCCCGTTAAGCTGTTATGAATGGTACAAAGCCCATTCATTTGTTACATTTGAGGACTCTCGGCTGTCAATAGGGACACACAACGTACCGTCTAGTAATTTGGTTTATGCTCACGTTAGACCCCAACTTTCGGGAAGGTTGTCCCAAGGGCTCTTTGAGAGATGGTCTACCACACTCAGTTCACCCTGGTCCTCTTCCCTGTCCCCAACAACACCACTGCATCAACTTGGAAATGTCACTGATGGCACAGAGTGTGACCTTGTATAGAGAAAGAATCCTTGCAGAGGTTACCGGGTTAGGATGAGACCCAAATCCAGTCTCTGGTGTCCTGCACTTGGGGCAGGACAAGCTGGGAAGCCCAGCTTATTGAAGATGCAGTTTAAAGATGATGCCTTGCACACGAAGGTGTTACATGAAAGAGATTTATTGGACGGAGGCAGAGAGAGAGGAAAAGGAAAGAAAGAGACATGGGGGGAGGATACAATAGAGAAAGGGGAGAAAGCAAGAGACAGCAAGAGAGCGCAAGAGCAAGAGGGAGACAAAGGGGCGGGTTGGTCCTTTTACAGCCTCTGTGCAGCTGAACCTGGCCTGCCAGGTGTGTCTACCTGGCCAGCGACACATGATGACATCATAGGTTACTAGGCAACCTAGAAGCAGGCTGCCTAAATACTAACCCCCCACCCTCCAGCTTCTCCCCCTCCCCGGCAGCTTCTCCTTGTTCCTAGCTGGTCCCCAACCCTCATGCTCCTGAGAGCTCCTCACTCCTTCAGACAACAACAAAAACCCCTTTTAACCTGCCCCAGCAAGCCCAGAAGCTTGCTCCCTTCACCCATGAGCTCTTCCTCATGAAAAGCCCTGCTTGCATTCTCCACACACGTGTTGCTTCTATGCAAAAAGATTATTTTCAGTAACCAAAAACAATACACGGAAATGGAGGAAGCATGAAGAAGGTGTGTGACAACCAGGCAGAGACTGGCAGGACTCAGGGACAAGAGAAGGAGTGAAAGACAAGGCCTCTCCCTGAAACCCTCAAAGGGAGCACTGACTTTGAACTTCTGGTTCTGAGAGCCATGGGAGAGCACACTTCATACTACCCGGCCGCCTGACTGGCAGTGTTTTGTTAGGGCAGCCCAGGGAAACAAACGCAATGAATGAGCGGAGCTGAAGGACCTGAGAGGTGTGCAGCAAGGAATTCAAACTGTGAAAAACTATTACTCTCTCCCCTGTCTAAAGAAAAAAGAACCCTATGAGTTAAGCCCTCAGAGAGCAACCCCAATTTCCTCCTCAAGATTCACATCAAAGCTTTAAAATGCCTCCCACTTCTCTTTGTTTTCTGAATCAAAGAGATAAGCCTGCGTTCCTCTGGATGACACTCAGGATAATCTCTAATCATCAATTTCTCAGTTCACCAGAGGGTGTCTTGCAAGGAAGTAAAGCTCAATGACATATGCCTAGGATAATGTTATGACGTTAGAAGTGAGGTGGATAAACATAGGTCTAGTCAGAAACTCATGAGGACAGGTCACCCTCTGCAAATAAGCCTGTAAGCCTGTTTCTTAGTAATCTTCCCCTCTCTCAGAACTTTGTAGAGGAACCTTTTTACATTTGAGATTTTACCAAATATTTACTTGAATAACTAACATTGCTCACACCCGTGTTTGCATTCTCTAGTCAAACACCACCCAATCCCCTAAAAGAATTGTTGCGAACAAGAACTAAAAGAATCTGTATTCTTAAAACTTCCTTGAATGGATTAAAAGTGAGATGATGAAGCTGAACTCCCATGAAGACTGCCCTTAGAGGGGACCCCTCCCACAAATGCCTTATCGAGACACCCATCTACGCCACCACCACCGCTCAGAGTGGACGCTGGCTGGGTGACATTGCTCAGTGAAAACACCACAAATGGCACTCAGGCACCTTTCTCCCTGGAGTCTTACCCATTCCTCTGCCTGATCAAAGTAGATTGGCAGTAAGTTTGTATTAATTTAGTAGGCCTGACATTATTGATACAGCTACGATTTATTCTAAACATAAATGGACAAACAAAAGCAACATTTTAACTGAAGAGTCCTGGAGAGGATGGGCAATGGCTTCCATACACCAAGAACTTGCTAGAAAGCAGACTGTACTGAGGACCTAAACCCGCTGGGAACATGTCTCATTGGGAGGGGAGGAGACCAAGACATGGGGTATAGACAGGCAGGGTGGGACTTGAACTTTGGCTTCCTGGTGCCAGAGTATTTCTTTCTACACCAAAGTATCACTTATTCTAGAAAAATAAGACGAAGGTTTTAATTATTGTGTGATTCAATATCAACAAAATAGGCCCACAGTCTTTAAATTCTTCCTCTGATTACTGCCAAACTAAGATTTCCGAGATGAATTCCAGGGCCAGTTAGTGCTCTCAACTAGACTCCGAAAAGCAGAGGAAATACAGATCATATGTGTAGCGGCTGCCCACAGGCTTCTGAGCGAGGCTGTCTGCGGTGCTCACCCAGAGGGTCTTTTTTGAAGAAGAAGAAGAAGGAGGAGGAGGAGGAGGAGGAGGAGGAGGAGGAGGAGGAGGAGAAACCAAACCACCAGATGTCTGAGCTTCCTTCTGGGCTAGCACTCCTGTCTCAGACTGTCACTGTTTCTGAGGCCTGGAGATTCTTGAAGTAACCATGAGCACAAATGTGCTACCCAAGAGTACCTTCTGTCACTATATAAAGCACACTTATGTAGGGACAAAGCCAAACGACTAACAACATTTAAAGCAAAGTGTAACAAATGAAACAAGTATTGACTTGGACAGACTCTGCTTGGGTGCTGTGTGCCCAGGGGGTTCATATGCTGGAGGTTTGGCTTCTCATGTGGTAGTTTAGAGGTGGTGGAGTCTTTGGGAATTGCAGCCTCTGAAGACGCCGCTGGGGTGCTGTCTTGGGAAGAAATCAGGTAGTTCTTGTGGGACCCTGAGTGGCCCCCACAAGAAGGATTTAATAGATAAAACAAGAGCACAAAGCGTGCTCCCTCCTTGGCCTCTTTAGCTTCCTGTCTAGTCCTGTGATCTCTTCTTGCATGCGTTTCCACCATTGTGGTGATGTCTGCCATGAGATTGTCATCAGAGCTGAGAGCTAAACAAACCTTTTCTCTTTATAAACTCACTCTGTCCTCAGGCATTTCATTATACTAATGGAGTAGTGGTGAACAAAACCCATAGGTATCCCTTTGTCAGTACCCTTGGGCTTCCTAATTTAAAAAAAAAAATCTTTTTATTGATCTTTTGTGAATTTCAGATCATGCACCCTAATCTCACTCATCTCCCTGTCCCTTTGTGTCTGTTCTCTACCCTTACAACCTCCACCCCCAAACAAAAGAAAACGAAACAACAACAAAATCATCTTATTTGGAAGCTGTAATGTGTCAGGGTGTGCCACACAGTATACCCTTTGTCCATACTTTGCTTGCAAATGTTCATGCAGTGAGTCCTTTGTCTGTTTCGAGGCCTCTGGCTCCTGCCACACTTTCAATACTGGGTCCTCGGGGTCCTCCTCTCAGCTAGATATCCTGTCCGCCCAAAGCTGCAGGACTGGCCTCTTCCTGAGGTTCAGCAGTTCATAGATAAGGTAGATGTTGGGGTGAGTCAACTTAAAATCCTGGATCTGGGCCTGGGCAGTATCTGATCTGGTCGACCTCCTCCCACCCTCCCACCCCGCCCCCTCCCACCCTCCCACCCCGCCCCCTCCCACCCTCCCACCCCGCCCCCTCCCACTCTCCCACCC
>CM053750.1:1630278-1692495 GCA_028658305.1 Pachyuromys duprasi | reverse complement strand
ATCTGATGAGAACTGGAACATAGTGTACAAGCTCAAGACCGGATCTACTGAAACAACGGAGAACACCACCACAGCGTGTGGAGGGTTGCCTGGGCATTGGGCAATCTCAAAACATGGCATCACCAACATGTTCAACATCAAAAAGACCCTGTCCCTCATCCTGCCTGGAGTTTCTTGGTTTCTCTTATTTATGAAGCTCTTTGGGATGCTTACACTTTGTCCTTTGGCTAGATGCTATGGCAGGTGTCTATATGTCCCTGTTACTAGTGTGGCTGAAGCAGAAGAGTGCTGAGCCAGGGGCACATGCCCCTGGGGCAGCATATCTACACTCCAGTGCTTTGAAAATAACAGAACAGAACAGAGTAAAACATGCTGTAATAAAATCCATCCTCAGAACAAGTTCACATAATTGTGACTGTTGCTTCCTTTTCAGTTTATCTTTTCTCTGTCATCCTCGTCCAGTTGAGACTTCTGTAGTTGGGGAGTCGGTGAGAGCTGTGAACATGCTAAGAACCAAAGCAAACCATGTCCCGGGAGCCTTCAGAAAAGTGGCGGCTTCTCGTACTTGGCTCCTCCGCCTTTGTCACCACTTCTTCCTTGTGTTCGTCAAGAAAAGCTGAGAAGAAGCAGGCAGGAGGGAATCCGGTTTGTGTGCACTCAACTCCCAAGTGGCAAAAAGGCATTAGAGAATTCTTCAGTTTGTTTCCTAAAGATTCTGAAAAAGAGAACATGGCTCCCGAGGAAGTGGGAAGCAGTGGCTTAGGAAAAGCAAAGAGAAAAGCGTGTCCTTTGCAACCTGATCACACAGATGATGAAAATGAATAGAACTTACTTATCTGAATAATGTCTTCCGTTTACTTACGTATTCTAGGATGTAAATGTGGATAGATGTGTTTGTTCATTTGGCTTGTTGAATAGGCATTTAATTAAAAAACGAGGCTAAAATTTAGCTATTCAAAAGCAATTGGCTATAAAAGTGGAGAATTTTTATAATCTGTAAATTCTAATTACATACTTGAATTTATAATGTCACATGCTGCTTATTTTACCTGTTAAGCATCTTTCAAAACTCAATATTACATGATGCCATAATTGCTAATCTACTGTTTGTGAGATTTCCTTAGATCTTTGTACTGATGCCATTTTTATGGGCACCAATTATGGAAATAATGACTTACTGTTATGGCTTGTTTGCTTAAAAGAGTTGACTTAGTTTTTTTCACATTAAAAAAATCAGTATTAATTGAAAAAAAAATAACCATGGACAATGAAAAGCCAGTTTCCCATGATGCACTGGTTTCGGGAGGCTTGGCAGTGAGGTGTGGACAGCTTTGTTTAGCCTCAGGATGAGCTCCCTGTCCTTCCTGATAATGATCTTTCCAAGGCTGCCAATGACATCATCCAACCCTCCTCTTGACTCTCCAAATTGGGACAAGGTGTCTTCCATCTTTCTAAAAAAACTAAAAAAACCCAAACCAAAAACAAACAAACAAACAATCAAAAAAAAACCCCTCTCAATTAGTTTGATAATCCCTAAAGAAGCATCAACCACTATGACATGAGTAAAGACAGAGACAGGGTCTTCCTTGCTGAGCAGAGACATCCCAGGACCCTGCCTCAGTTGCCCTGACAAATCCCTTCAACACAGTCACTTTAGTAGAGAACAAAGCATACAGGTATACCATTAACTCAAGCACTGAAGAGAATGGTTCTGTTGGTGAAATGAACCATTTCACAGCCTCAAATTTGACACTAGATAACACATTAATTCTAGATAGTGATTTTACACGTCTGAAGGAGACTACAGAATAAAAGCAGGGCGTCTCCAGTTGTGTCTGTATCTTCTTTCTTTCTCCCTCCATGAACCCTCTCTCTCCACTCACTCTTTTGTTGCAGGGTATTTGATCACATTGTGAACCCTAAGATTGTGTTGTTTATTGGAAAAGTCTGTTTCTGGTTGTAGTGTGGCTCAGCCCTAGCACACACCTTTAATCCAAGAACTTTCTGCTTACATACTGTAAACAGCATTAAATAAAACCAACTATGGGTCAAGAGGTGGAGCAAAAAACAGTTGACAGGGAGTGAACATATGAAAAAAGCCATAGAGAGTAAGAGGAAGTCAGGAGGATGGCTAGAGAAATTCACCGAAAGGAGAAGGCAGGGACATTCAGTTTGAGGAGTTGAGACGATGTGGGAGAGCATCTTCCTTCTGGCATGTTGGCTGGTAGGAAGGTCAGCTGGGTGCTTTCTCTGCCTCTCTGAGCTAACAGGCTTTCATACCAGCATCCAGCTTCTGAATCTTTATTGATAAAATCGAATGATTGAGATTTTATTAAAAAACACTCTTTCACAATGCAAAAGCCATGGAAATCAACAGTGGAGAGAAACAAACCCTCAACCAACAGCATCAACAAAATCCCTAGTCTCTGAATCTAGGGAGACCAGAACCCTGTTACAAGCCCTGTCTCCTTACCTCTCTCCTTTCTGCTGGGAGAGGGGACACTGTTGCACCTTAGGCTAGGCCCACAAAATCACATCTTACCATTTGCTTTATGATCTGCCAAAAGACTGACAGCGGGCTTGTTTACCCTGTTCCATGGGACAAAAAAGCAAAAGCCGAGATAAAACGGGGCCAGCGGTAACTGCATCTGTTTGAATATGTTTTCAGATGCATAGGAGAAAAAAACGGGGGAGGATCCTTAGAAAAGAAGTATTATGGGCTGCTGAGATGGCTGAGCCAGTAAAGGCATGTGCAGCCAACTCTGATCCCAGCTTTTAGAAAGATCCACTTCTGAAGGCTGTCCTGTGATCTCAGTGTATGCTGTCCCAACACACACACACACATACACACACACCACACCCTCTCTCTCTTAAATGCATGCAAAATTTAATTTGCTTTTAATTCATCATGCTGTGTTTCATAAATATGCACACATTTTTTGAGTAAAAAATTTTAATATGAAACATGTTGAAGGCAGATATGGTACTCAACAGGAACCCAGTTATGACTTGTAGATGAGGTTTTGAAGTTAAGTTAGTGGTAGGGCACTTGTCTAAGGCACCTGAAACCATAGTCCCATCCCAGCCTCATACTGAGATGTGTGTTAGGCACAGGGAAAGACACCAAAGCTGTCATAATGTGATTCTGACTGGACAGTTTCTCTCAACCATCCGGAAATGTCCCCACAGCAAAAAGACTGCTGCTTGCTGTTCCCGTGAGCAGCCATGCGCAATCGTTCTTGTCTTCCCACTCACATTTAAGGTGTGACACTCCCCTAGGCATTCGCAGACTGAAGAGTAATTTTTGTGTGTGCAGAAATGAAACACTGCAGTGATTTTCCACAGTGAAACTATTAAACACAGTTCACAACAGACAGCCAGGGCAAGCAACTGTGTGTAATTCCGGATACATTAGTGATAATTCCATGTCTTTCCCCCTCACTCACGAAGCATTAGATATTCATGTGACTGAGAGTTATTTTATTTGGGGGATTTGTCTTAAATATACTCAAATGCGTTTTTTCTCTTTTATTGAAAATAGATGCTTTTCTCACACAATATATCTTGATTACAATTTCCCCTCCATTTATTCCTCCCATGCAGATTCACTCCCTTTTTGTCTCTCATTAAAAAAGAATAGACTTCTAAGAGATAACAACAAAATATAACAAACTAAAATATAATGAGATAAAACAAAAACTATCGCATTGAAGTTGGACAAGGAAAGGCAACAGGATGAGCCTTAAAAGAAGGCACAAGAATCAGAGATCTGCTCGTTTACACACTCAGGAGGAGTCCCATAAACACACTATACTAAGGGGCTGGAGAGATGGCTGAGTGGTGAAGAGCACTGGCTGCTCTTCCAGAGGTCCTGAGTTCAATTCCCAGCAGCCACACGGTGGCTCAAGACCATCTGTAATGGAATCTGACTCCCTCTTCTGGTGTGCATGAAAGCAGAACACTCATACACATAAATTAAATACATACATCTTTGAAAAGACCACTAACCTGAAAGCTATAATATATACGCAGAAGACCTGGTACAGACCCATTTAGTCTCTGTGCGTGCTGCTTTTGACTCTGAATTCATTGTGGGCTGATTAGAGGGCCTTGTTCTCCTGGTGTTCTCCATCCCTCTGGATCTTACACTCTTTCTGTCTCCTCTCTCTGTTTTGGTCTCCTCCCTGAGCTGTGAGGAGAGGGATTTGATGGAGATATTCTTAGTTAGTGCTGAATGTTCCAAGGTCTTTTTCTTTCTGTGTATTGTCTGGCTGGGGGTCTCTGTATTTGTTCCCATTTGCTGCATGAAGACGCCTCTTTTATGATGACTGAATAAGGCTCTGTTGTGTGAGTATAACAGAGTATCATCATCAGGAGTCATTTTTTTGTTGTAGGAAATAAAACTGTCTAATAATGCTTATTATTAAAAGCCTATAATTATTACAGCAGTTATGATTTAATGTGCTACCATATCAATAAAAAGACACACACAGCTGTTAGATTTTAATATGCCTTATTTCACCTGGGGCTGAGCAGTTATTAACCCTCTGAACTACCTCGTTACCTCTTAGTCCCACATCCCATGCTCCAAGAAAGCTGCAGCAGATAGGAGAGCCCAGCAGGATCTTGATCTTAGGGCAGAAAAATGCAGTCCTCTTTTTTCCTTACCCTGCTCTACAAACAGGGTAGAAAGCATGTGACAACAGCTTGTGGGTGCTTCCGGTGAGCTGAGCCTAGTCATAAGCCAGAGGAGGAGGGGAACAGTAAAAAGACCCTTGGAGGACTCCCCCTAAGCTGTCTTTCACCAACTCCAGTTGAACTTGTAATTGTCCACCTGACATTTCCCTGTGGCCTGCTCATGCTCTGTCCATTTCACAAAATTCTTTGTCTTTTTTTTCTTTGCATCATCTATCTATCTATCTATCTATCTATCTATCTATCTATCTATCTATCTATCTATCTGATCTACAAACCTCTTATTCATCAAATTTTATCTGCACCTAGTGAGTTGTCACAGACATTAGATTCAGGTCTAGAACATGATTTGTGGGATGTGAAGATGATTCAGTGATTAAGAGGGCATCTTGCAGAGGACTTGAGTTTGGTTCCCAGCACACATGTTATGTGCTCACAACAGCCTGAAACTCTATCTCCAAGGAAATCTGGCACCTTTAACCTCCACAGATACCTGAACTCACATGTACATACCTACAAACAAACACACACATACACATGATTTAAATAAATTTAGATAAATAGTACATATTTGGAATCTGACTAGGTTCTTTAAAAAAATACTTTCTGTATCACTGCTCAAAATTTAGACTAATAGCTTTCTGGAGGTGACGACCCCCTACAAGCACATGCCTCTTGCAAAGGATCTCCTTCCTCCCTCTCCAGAAGAGGAGAAGAGGAAAAAAAGAAAAAGTGCCTGGTGTATGTCCTACTTTATGGATGTGAAATGCTCAGGATACTATAAAATCACCACTGTCTTTTTTTAAAAAGATTTATATTTGATTATAGAGCAGGCAACCTAGTTCATGTCAGAGACAGCCCCTGCTCCCCTTACTTGGAAACCCACATGGAAACTGTGGAGGTTGCCTATTGGTTACATCTCAGCGGGGGGGGGGGGACGGGGACGGGGGGGTCTAGGTCCTCTCCATGCATGGTCCTTGGTTGGTGCCGGACCCCCTAGGCTCAGGGGCTATAATTGGGATATAAAATGAATAAATTGTATAAACAAATAAATAAAATAAAAAGGAGATGATTTATTTTATTATTTATACAACATTCTGCCTGTGCACCAGAAGAGGGCACCAGATCTCATTATAGATGGTTGTGGGCCACCATGTGGTTGCTGGGAATTGAAGTCAGGACTGCTGGAAGAAAAGCCAGTGGCCTTAACCTCTGAGCCATCTCTCCAGCCCTATCATCATGCTCTAGCCACGCACAAACAGTATTATGAGTTGGCTGCTCCACTGTTCTGTCAGCCCACAGGCAGAGAAGCAAGGCTGACAGAAGCATGCTCCTTCAGGAGAAAGCAGCACTGAAAGTACTCAATTCAAGATGAGTGGGAGCCGTATCAATAAAGCACACTTTGGATATTAAAAATTTAGACAAATTAAAAGGCACTTAAAATAAGTATGGTAATATGTTCTGGTAATTCCAACTCTGGGTCAAGTCTGAGGCTTCTTGGTTGGCCCTCTTCTTTTTTTCTTAATAAGCCAAAATTTTTATTTAATTCATTTCTTGCATTTGAAGTACTCCTCCATGACATCCTTGGCCTGGGATTCTTTGCCATAATCCTTAACCACTACACAACTGTAACCAACCACTTCCCGTGGTTTCCCCTCTCCAACGATTTTACAGAGGCCTACCTATTCCCCGAGTTTCTTGTTGTCGTCAGCCTTAATCAGATTGATCTGGTGCTCAGCACAGAGGGCCTCCACCAGCTTGACGTACATGACGTACATCACAGTTGGATGCAAGCACACAGAGATGGGCCTGGCTCTTGTCTAAGGCTTTGGCAGCTTCACATATGCCACGTGCTAGGCCATCGTGGATGAGGGCGGTCTTCAGCACCTCTTGTAGAGCAGTATTGACGTCCATTACTCCTCCAGCAGCAATCCCTTCCTCAGCCATGGCGGTGGGTCACGGGTGAGGCCGAATCTTGACCGCCCCGAGCCTCCACCTCCGGGCAATTCAGCAGCGGCAGGGGAAAGGCGGCCCTCTTCTTTATGGATCTGGTTTCCTGTTTCTTTGCATGCCTGGTACAATTGTGGGACTCACCTCATTTGTTTCCCATTTGGGGGGAACATTACCCACTAAACTCTCTCACAATTTTTTTTTTAGCAGTCTTGGTGCTTATGTCCTGCAATCATTACTTTATTCAGAGTTGCAAATGTGTTTAATTATCATTTACATTATTATATGCATTGGTTGGAATTATTTTCTAGGAAGATCTTTCCCACTCCAGTTTATTCCCCTCTGGCTCAGTTCATAAAGAAAGCAGAATAAATGTACACCTATTTTCAGTCATTAGAATAGCTAGCTGCTCTCCTAGAAGTCCCTAAAGGTAATTCCTAAACTCCATTTGTGAGTTATATTTACATTATCTTTGTGAACTCACAGCTGTTAATGTGCTTGATGAGCCTTGTGATATATGGTCTTACCTTTATTTAATTTCAAGCTGCTCAGTCTCTGGCCAATGGAAGCCTCTTTGGACTAGTGTTTGTGCCTACTCTGATCCATGTTGAGTTTAGAATACTAATTTCTGTTCAGTGGGAAGTCCCCCAGGAACAAAGACTCACATCACACCTTACTTGAAATAAGGTTATTAATATGTGTCATTTGAAGAGTTACAAGTGTCTGGGCAGGAGAGGAACCATTCCATGAGTATAGGGAGGGCCCAGAAATCAGGAACTTCAAAGACCATCTCCACGGTGCTGCTTGGGGTCAGAGCCACATGATGTGAGCACAGTGCTGGCCAGTGCATACCACGCGAGCCTGCTGCCTTCACTGAATTGTGTTTTCAGTTGGCTGGCTGAAGTTCTTTTTTTCCTTTTCATCCAGATGCAAGCAGGCTGGTGAAGCTCATCTGGCACTGGTCTGTGGGAGCCTATGTATCTCTGGGGCATCTGTCTGCACAAATGATGGTAATGGGCATCCCAGAGCAGTAGCAGGTGAAGCTCTCTAGTGCAGTATTCAGGAGCGGCATCCTTTGCTCTCTTTGCAGGCCCGGGAAGAGATGATTGCCCAGGCACTGGCCGCAGCTAGGTTACAGTTCCCAAGCCTGGGGCGCTTTTAGCCCTGAGACTTGACATTTCTCAAAAGTTCCTCTAGTGTCCAGGGCCTGTGGTCTCACCTCTCCAGCTCTTTACCGCCTTCTGCCTTTCTCCAGCGTCATCTCCATCTCTCCCAGATCACCACAACCTACACCATTTGCTTTGTTCTGTTGGAGTCACCATCTTGACCGCTTAGCTGCTTCTTTTCGCTGTGGCTTCTTTCACTTTTGCTTCAGCTCAAGAAGCAGCCTGGGCCACCCGTTTGCTGCTGCTGCTTCTGCTGCTGCTGTTAGCAGTTGGTTTTTTGGCTCTGCCCCTCTTGAAGCTGTCAGTGACCTCTGCCTTAATGACTCTGCAGCTGAGCTTGCTGACTTTGTAGCCTGTCGGAGCTGAGTGGACGTCTCACTTCTCTGACAATGCTTCTGCCATGGCTAGGTTGCGTAGGCTTCCCTGCTGTCATTTTCGAGTGCTGTCCCTGTGGTCACCACACTGTTGTTTCCGCTGCCACTGTTTCTTTTCTTCATCTTACCAGGTCAGCCAGCTCCTCTAAAGCGAGCAAGCAAAGACTAGTCAAGAGATGACTCTGACTCTTATTGGGCTTGCTTTTGAAGACCAGATAGGCAGTGTAGGGGGAGTCTCCCAGCTGTTTCACCAAGTGAATGAACATCCCCAGAGAGGGAGATCGTACTAGCCATGGCTAACCCACCAACGCAAATGGGCTTGTGTCTACAGCAGTCACAGCATTGACCTTTTGCACCACTCATCATGGTCCCCGTGCTAGGCTACCACCAAGAGAAGAAAGAGATCTCCTTTTCGTCTGGGTATGAAGAAAAGAAATGTCTTAAAGAGAGTTTACAATAAGAACTTATTCCCACTGGTATTTGTGTTTAAAGTGCTGAACTGCACACTTTCCTTGCTTTTTTAACTTTGTGCAATCATGTAGGTGTGCATGCAGCACATTGTCTTTGTAGAAGTAAGATGACAACTTGCAGGAGTCATTCTCCCCTTCCATCTCATGGGTCTCAGGGGAAAAATTCAGGTAGACTGGCTGGCAAGGGCCTTTGCCCATCTTATTGCGGCATTCACTGGCCCTAAGAGCACTTATAATAATGCTCACTTCTTGACCATGTGCCACAGAGAGAGACCGGTCACCTTCACCTAGCTTAGTCCTTCCTGCATTATAAACCTTCAGACATTGAGGGGTAACTTGTATTTGTATTTCTCACCTGAATTAAATGTTCTAGGGCTGAGTTTCTAACCTGTCACATTGTGAAAGTCTGTGTGTGTGTGTGTGTGTGTGTGTATGTGTTACTGAGGATCAAATGCAGAGCCTCAGGCATGTGGCCACTGATCTCTGCCCTATCTTATGAAAGGCATTGCCACATTTACACATTAATGCACTCTGAGATGGATATCTTCATAGACTGCTTGTTTGTCACTCATAACTCTCTACTGAAAGGAAGTGATAAGAGCTTAGAAGTCATACTTTGAGTACACAACAGCTTTGAGAGCCAAGAAGTTTGAGCCTTTTGGTTCCATGTAGGGAGAGAATCCCACCTGGATTTGCATTGATGCACAGTGATGGATTTCCAATATTGTTAGAGATTATTTGTGTTGTATAACATCTTAGTAACTGAATGGCCAAGGCCAAAGGATGAAAGGGCATAAATGTGATCTGTTGGCTTTTGTTGTGTTAGACAGAAAATGATGTCTCTGACCTGTGCTTCCTCTAATTTTCTGGCTAGTTATATTTTTCTGTGGATTCTGGAGAAAAGCGTTACTGGTGTTTGTGAGGAGAACAGGTGTAATAGCTTGGTACCAGCAGTCAGATGTGGTGTTTCCCCTGAATGCTTCCATTATCCAGGCTCTTGCAGGTTAGGGACCCCATGGCTCAGCAGCCCTATGTGAGGTCACTGGGAAGAAATTAATCTAAAACATTATAGAATGAGGCCAGGACTTCCTAGTCTATGGAGCAGAAGTTCTCAACCTGTGGGTCATGACCCCTTTGGCAAACCTCTGTCTCCAAAAAACATTGACATTACAACCCACAACAGTAGCAAACTTACAGTTATGAAGTAGAAAGGAAAATAATTTTCTGGTTGGTGGTCACCGCAGCATGAGGAACTGAATTAAAGGGTCACACCATTTGCACCCGCTTCTCTAGAGGGCAGTAGCCCTAGAAGACGACTCTGGCACTGACTTGGTTCCCCTCTCATGCCCTTACAGCACTTCTTCAGCCATGAATAACATTTCCTGACACTGCTGTGTGGAAGACAGGGTGGAAATGAATTGTGGCTCTCTGCTGAATGCTGGCTTACAACTTGAGTTTGAAGTGCGCAGAGGCTGTGTGGACTGGCTGCTCTGACTGCTGTTCCGGCTCAGTTGGTTCCGGCCATCAGGCTTGGCACCTCTACCAGATGAGCCATTATGCCAGCATCTTTGTATTCACTCTTGTGAGGTGTACTTCAGAGCAGGGCCCTTCTAAGCATTCTCCGGCTTTCCCCCCAGCCTCACCACTGATATTAAATACTGATGTCACAGGCTACTCCTCTGTTTACTTCACTAGCTTGCAGCTGACTAGACCTGGTGGGTGACAGGATGTCACTGTGGTCTCACAGTCGGGAATTTCCTCAGACCCTAAAAACTTTTTTTCTTTCTTTCTTACATTTCCTTAAAGGTAAAATAATACTGGATTTCTGAAAGAAAACCAACAGTAAAGTTAGCTCTCAGGGAGGTTTCCCAGAAGCATTTATGTTTGAGAAGCCTGCCACCTGCTGAAAAAGTGAGGAATGGCGTGCCAGGTTTCAAAGTTCACCAAACTTTCTCCTTGTTGAAGAGCTTACATGGACCATGCAGGCAGCTTTGGGGAACAAAATGAATAGGTAAGACTTTGTGAGATTACTTTCATGACATTATTATATCTTTTTGTATAAGAAGAATTTTTAACTTAAAAATGTTTTCAGGGGGCTCAAGTATAGCTCAAATGGTAGAGGGTTTGCCTGGTACGCACAGAGCCCTGGGTTTGAACGCCAGCATTGCATAAACCTGCGTGCTGGAACGTACCTGTAATCTCAGTGCTCGGGAGGTGAAGGCATGAAGAGTAAAAGTTCAAATGAACTGGAGGCAGGGGGGTCAAAAATTCAAAGGCATTCTCCGATCCTTGCTCACATAAGGTTTGAGGCCAGCCTCTGACACGCGAGACTTAGACTCAAAACAAACAAAACAAAACAGAACAAAAAAACTTTAAGGACCCAAAGAGATAACAGCGAAAGCACCAATGATAAATATGGTGTGCAGTGTGCTGCTGTGTGCAGCACTCGTGAGCATTGCTTTTACACTGAATACCACCACAGGACAGAGTCTATGCATCAGAGCCCTTGTGCTACAGAGTGCATCAAAGGAGGCGAGGGCCTCTCTACCCTCCCCTTACCCATCAACCACCCACAACTGGGGAGTCCCAAAGATGCTCATGGACCTTTACCCAATCAACTGGCCACTGCTGATAAGATGAGAATCAGCAGCCAAGCAGCACCAGCTCGGGTGGATTAACTGCATTCTTCTGGGAATTTTGAATCTGACCTGAAAGACGAGGATGCAAGCTAGTGACCTGACTGGAGGTCATGTGCATCAGGGGAGCTGGTGGAATTTTGGTCAAGGGCAAGAAGAACACTCAAGAAATGGTCAACGCCACAAACTTGCAGTCCAGGAATGTGTAACACAAATACTTCTCCCATGCTTGATACACATTATTCATTTGAAATTAGTTTCTGTCTTAATTAGCCAGAAACATGGCATGGAACCAGGAGAGATGCCATGGAAAGGACTGAAAAGTGTTTCCTGAGTTCAGTCACATGTTTGCGGTGCTGTGTCTGGCGTTGTGCTAGGCTCCAGAGAAACAATGACAGAACGAGAGTCTGCTCATCACAAGTGTACCGTCAGGCGCTCCCCACCAACATGTGAGGTGACTTAGAGAGTCATGGGAAAAGAGGCTGTCCTCATCTGGGGACATTAGAGCAGCTGGTAGACACTTCACACAAGAGCGGTGTCAAATCCATACTAAGAGGAGCCTGAGAGAGAAGTGATGGGGTGGGAGGAGGGCAGAGAAAAACCAGCTGGCTTCAGATCGGCTCTCCTCTGGGTCTGTGTGGACCACTTCTCTTTATTCAGCCCTCTCTCTGTCCCATTTCCAAGTCACACAGATGCAGCTTCTCACTAGACAAGGAGAAAAGGGAAAGGACATCAGGGCTGCTGGGGTGCTGAGCTGCTAGGGGGCATTTGCAGAGCGTCTCTATGTACACAGGTGAGCTCTGAGTGGCAGCTTTTTTTTTTTTTTTGTAAGAATGGGGAGAAGAATGTAAGTGTGGCATCATTTCCTACATGTGGCCCAGATGCTAAGAGGCAGAGCCAAGAGCACGCTCATGTTTTCAATCACAACCATAACTGATTAACACAGCTAACAACAGGTAAGGCACATGCTTTGCTTTGTTTTCTGATTTCTAGGTTAAATAAAATTTAACTATGTGACCAGTGTGGGTTTGTGCACATGTTTGCAGATGCCCACGGAGACCAGGAGAGGGCAATGGATTTTCTGGAGCTGGAGTTACAGGCAGTTGTGAGCCACCCAATGTGGGTGCTGGGAACTGAACTTTGGCTTCTGCAGGATATGTACGCTTAACTGCTGAGCACTTTGTTGCTGTCAGAGTCCCACAACTTCACACAGGCTGGGGATGCAGCTTGTTTGAGTTCAGACCTCAGTACTGCATTAGCCTGGGATGGCAGAGCTGTAATCCCCAAACTCAGGAGGTGGAGGTGGGAGAGGACCAGAAAGCTACATCAGTCCCCACCTCAAACCCAAACAACACAGAAGGGCCATGTGTGTGAAGCTTCAACATGCTCCTACTAGGAGAGAAGGGGTCAGGGTGAGTGGCAACATTAGAGATCTCTTTCGGGAACATGCGTGGGCCCCAGGAACAGACGCCATCCTGGAGAAAGACCTTAGGTGAGCTCTACATGCCATGTTTTGCTTTCAGTTTTCCTTCATGTCATAGAAGTCCAATTCCCTGTAGTTAATGACATGTTAGTAAGAAAACATAAGCAATTCTGATCCTTTCTTGGCAGGTGTGTTCGGATAGCTGAGGGAACACTGCAGAAAGCCTTTTCCCGTATTTTGAAAAAGGGAGAAGGAAGGTCAGAGGGCTCTTGGTCCCAAGGCGGCTTCCAAGGTCTCCAGCATGCCAAACTGTGATCTTAGAGTAATTTCCTGAGTCCCAACTAGGGCACAGTGTGCCTGCTATTTTCATTATTCCATTTATATGGCTTAAGACCCTTCTTATACGGATGTCAACCCCCACCAAGCCTGAAGACCTTCCTGCTCTGATAGTCAGCTCTGCGGGGGGGGGGGGCTCTGTTTTATTCAGTGCGGTGCCCAGAGTTTATACAAAGGACTGCCCAAGGGCACTCAGTGCAGGACATGGCAATGTTAAAGAAAGGCCACATAACACTATTGTTTCTCGCTAAGCTACCACACTGGACTTCAACACACTTGGCTGAAAATTAAAATGGAGTTGCCCATGCCAAAGTTTCACTCCACTAGCTTAAAACTAAAATGCTTATCTAAATTTCCAAGGAATTAGCAAAACTAAGAGATAAGAGCCAGCTTGCCTAGTGTTCATGTTCAGACAAGGACAGTGTTCATGGCCGGACAACAAGGCCACACCTAAAAATGTCACTTCCTATGAGCCAAGCATCCAAACACATGAGTCTATGGGGGCCATACCTATTCAAACAACCACAGAATGTATGTCCCAGGCTACTTCAGGGAGCAACATGGTGCTGTGTCTTAGCTTTTGTGTTTTCTGTCCAGTATTGCCAAAGAAAAATTAGGTTAGTAATTAGCTTGTGAATTAATTCCTGTTATGTTAACTTTGAGTAGTTTCCTGTTATTTAAGAAATGCAACTGAATTTATTTCCTACCCAAACAGCTTCTCCCCTACAGTTCTCTCGTCTTCAGGCAAAACCATTTCCGTCTTTGGGAAGTCTTGGGCTGACCATCGGAAGGTGAGGTATCAATCTGATGCCATTTTCTGTGCTCCCCAGCAAGAAAACGAGAGTCACAGTTCCTGGAGTGAAACTAGGCAGAGACATTGTGAAGTCTTGGTGAAGGGTGGATACTCCTGGTTCGCTTGATTCCACCAATAATGCATTTGCATGTTACGCTCTGTTTACGCAAGTGCACTTTCAGTAGTACACTTAGTTATTTTTCTTAGGTGTGTGGCTCTGTTATGTCTCCAGCCTAAATCACTGTAACTGTATCTCATCTCCCATTGTTCTTTCCCCATGTATTACCCCATCACCCGTTAGTCCTTCCCATGTCACTCACAGAATTTTAATCACGCAGAATTGAAGCTGTCAAATTTTCCTTTCTTGGAGATGTTCAGCTTTTCTTTGTTGCCTGGTGAGCTTGCATTATTCTCCGGGCTCAGTAGGAAGACTTTAACCAACTCATACAAGTCTGCTTCCACTCTCTCCCCCAAACTTTACAACCTCAGCCAAAATATACTCCACTCCAACTCCCACATGTTTGCTTCTATTTCCTAGAACAAGTATTGGGAAACTATGTTCTGTGTGCTTTTGTCTGGGGGATGTTTTTGTATAGTCCATAAGCTGAGGAGATTTTCACATGTTTAAAACCTGGGGGAGACAGAAGCAGGGAAAGAAGAGGGAAGTGAAGATAGGACCCAGATACTGAATAGGGCCTAACTAGGCTTAAAAATACTATCTGGTGTTTTAGAAACAGAGAAAAATCAGTTTGTTCAAATAAAATTTAATGATACATAGAAGCCATCACACTGAAAGACTTGGGAAAGTCTATCTATTCCTAGGCTTACTTTTGGTGAAATATGGACAGCCATAGAAAAGAACAATTAGCTATGGAAAAAGCATCTGCTCTAATGGGAGCAGATAGGAGGGACCCGGCAAGTACATATACAGTCTCAGCCTCTCTGTGTCGTAATCCTTCAGCCCAGATTTAGGGCAACAAACTAGAAGGAAAAAGAAAAAAAAACCTGTCTCAAACAAGGTAGAAAAAAGGATCAACACCCACAGTTGTACTTTGATTTCCACATATATGCAGCGACTCACATACACACGAAGGAGAAAGAGAAGGGAGAGAGGAAAGGGGAAGGAGGGGAAGGCAGGGAGGAGGAAAGCTAAAAAGTTTCAAGCAGGTTTGGGAGAAAGTAGCAGTCATCAGTGTGAAGATTTCTCATGTGTGATAAATCCAACAAGGCCACCCCCACCATTCAAGCATTGAACAGAACTGTGAGGTCCAAAGATAGATACAAGACAAATATGTGTTACTCAGAGAGAGGGAAGGTTTGAGGTTCTCGTTTGTTTTGGGTATGGAGGGTAGAAGCCAGACAGGTGAGACAGGTAAGCACTCTACCTCAGAGCTGCACAGCCCTAGTCCAGAAGCTCCTGTTGTAGTTGAGTTTTAAAGAATCACAGTGCCCATGTCACAGTGTGCTTCCTAATCGAGAGGATGAAGGAACCCTGCTCAACCTGGCAAGTCTTCACAAAGCCCCTTTCCCTCGGTGCTAGCCTTTCTCTCTCCACCTTCCAAGCTCATTGCCATCTCCTCTCCACACTGCTCTTGGGGAGAGTGGGAGGGATCATAGAAACAATTTGGAGCCCATACAGTGTCACCTTTAGGCTGACTAGACTTTTTCTCAGGAGAGCTTCTCCAACCAGGGGAAACCCCGAGGCTTTGGAGGACTTGAGAAGAATTGCTTCCTATTCACTCATCACATCCAGCAGCTCACCTGCAGGGCTGACGTCCCTCTCAGAAGTCGTGGACCAGGAGTCCAAAACTCAGTTGTATGAGGCCTGGGATCTTGATGATGACGTTTGGCTGGTACCAGGCTCTGAGCTCAGAGATGAGCCAGTAGAGGATGGGATGGAGCTGACACCTTTTCCCTGGTTTGTTCACAAGGGCATAGTTGTCTGCGATTTGGTCCACAGTCTCCTCTGGTTTATCCACCCTGGCTCTCTTTGCTGACCGGTCACACCCAACACGTCTCTGCAGGAAAAGCACACTCAACGAATGTTCTCATGCTGCAGCCTCTCACATTCTGCAGGTCCCCAAACTACTCTGAGGTGAGGGGACCCACTGTGCCTGTTCCACCAACAGCTTTTGACGCCCCACCTGTTACTTTTCTTTAGGTGCTGAAACTACCTGGCAGTCATGACTATACACAGTAGTTCTCATTCCTGCCTCGCTTCATACCGGAGTAAAAGATCCAGGGTGATTGAATAGAGCCTGCTGAGGATCCTTTGCAGCACTAGACATCTGCCTTGCTGAGATGTATGAGGAAGAGGAACATGACATGCTTTCCCCGAGTCTACACTGCTAATGGCTAAATGGCACGGCCTATGAAAATACTCTGGGGCTGACTTTTTCCTCATCTGCTAAATAGAATTACAATCCCAAGCACAACGCAGCTAAGGGAATTAAGTTTCGTGGAGCAGCTAGCCTGCAGGAAGGCTGTCACAGGCCTACCACATCTCCAAACACCCTTCTCACCATGCCGGTGTTTCTTCGGTAAGCTCCCAACAAGGTTTAGACGTAGGGTCTCTAAAGGGTCTGTGAGCTGTGCTCTATACCATCGAAAGATGAGGCTTCCTATGCTTATGTGGGTTTGTGTAATTAATGACATCAATGTGTTTCACTGAGTTCTCCCATGTAAAAACAGAGGCCGGAAGATGCCCAGGTGAGGAAAAGGCAGATGTGGCTCTTAAACGGTGTTAAGTGTGACACAGCAGAGTGAAGCTACACTGTGGTTCTGTGCTTCTCAGCCTTCTCTTACGGTTTCCACCCTTCCATACAGTTCTTCATGTTGTGGTGACCCTCAACCATAAAATTATTTCGTTGCTACATCATTTGCTGTTGTTACAAATGATGATGTGAATGTCTGTTTTCTGATGATCTTAGGTGATACATTAAGAATTGCTGTTCCTGGGGCTGGTGAGATGGCTCAGAAGTGTGCTCCTCCAGAGGTCTTGGGTTCAATTCCCAGCATCCACAGGCTCACAACCATCTATAATGAGATCTGGTACCCTTTTCTGGTGTGAAGGTGTGCTTGTAGACAGAATATTGTATACATAATAAATAAGCCAGGTTGATGTTTCCACTCACACTTCTGTATCCTTTGAGGAGGCTTCCTGTTATTCAGTATCACAAACCCTGGCTTCTTCCTGACCGGCACAAACCCCAATGAATGCCAATCGGTGTAGCCTTCTTCTGTCTCAGACTGCCCTCCAATGGTTCCCTACTCCTCCCAAGGCACACACCTGCTTAACCTTCTCCTCATGTCCTATCCACTTTGAGCTATCATGAATGTCATCTTCCCTACTCTTTCAAACCCAGGAGTTTGCCTTATGTTGATGGCTATGAAATTATTGTAAACATGCGCACAGTTTGTTATTTCAAAGTTCCTCTGCCCCTAGGATGAGGGGTCTCCTCTGACTTCATGTGAGAAGTGGGGGTAAACCTCTCTCACTCAGGAACAGAGTTTCCGGCAGATGTCTTGCCAGTTTAAGACGGTTCCCTGCAATGCTTGACACCTCTGGGAACACCTTGCCGGTCTTGAGCTAACCCTGGAGGCCATGCACATCATTGTCAGGGAAGGCCCTTCCCTTTCGTTACAGACTCAGTGATGGTGGTGAGCCCAGCTTTACCTAAGAACTGGTCCTGCTGAGGAGAACCCCCCCCACTCAGTTCCTTGTCACATGACCTTGTTCCCCCAAGTGAGCATGTAGACTTCAATACATCTTGGAAACTCATAGTGAGGCTAAAGTACTTCGTTTGTCAATACATTCTGTAGGGGTTCTCTACTGCCCTTTCCAGCATTGTGTACCTAAGTAAAAATTCTTTCTGTGGCGATGAACTGTGTGATTTGTGAAATCCTACTGGGATCATCTCATTTCCAACATGTGCAACCATTGGCAGGCTTTCCCTTTTCAAGATCAAAGGGACACGAAGGGCTACGCGAAGCTGAGTTTGTGCTTCTATTGCCTTATTGATATTTCTGTTGTGTTCATCAGTTTTCCTCTTTAATTTTTCTCTTATTCTTGAGAATTTCATACAAGTAAAATAAAATGTGATCATTTGTACCTCTTATTTCCTTGACTCCAACTTTCTCCCACATCCTCCTAACATCCATCCCCCCCACACACATCATGTCTTATTAAATTAAAAATTAAATGTAAAGAACATCATCCAACATTCAGGAAGTTGAGGCAGAAGGATTAAGAGTTTCCAGGCTGTTTGAAAATAGATTCATTTCTCACACAATGCAGCATGATTTTAGTTTCCCCTCCCTCTACTCCTTTCAGTTCAGCCCCACCTCCTCTCTGGATCCATTCCCTTTCTGTCTCTCATTAGAAAAGAACAGCCCTCTGAGCAATAACAAGCTATATGTTCCGGGTTTGGATACTACATTTCATTAATTACAAGCTGCCACATCTTACATATTTGGTATCTACAAAAGTACAGATTAAAACATTACCTAGAGTTCATTTGTTTATAGTCCTCAAATTAATGAAGAGCCATAGTTTCAGAACACTAAGGATCAGCTGCCAGTGGTGGTACCGGCCTTTAATCCCAGCACTTGGAAGGTAGAGGTAGGCGGATCCCTGAGTTCATGTTCAGCCTTTTAGGCAGATCAAGTTCGAGGACAGCCAAGGCTACACAGAGAAACCTTGTCCCTGAAAAATACAAAACAACAACAAAACCACAAGCACTAAAAACCATGCTTCAAAGGTACTGAAGGTCATGTTCTAATTTCACAGGACCTGCAGAAACCTACTGTGCATCTATTAACATCAAAACCAAAAGCAAGGAAGGCTCTAGTCGTTGGTGAATCACCCAGTTTAGTGATTCGTAAGCAATTATTAAAGAGCTGTTCAGAGTAGAATTCTATTCTTATTTGGCTTTTTAGTAGTATAAATAACTGGCAGGCACCCCTCACCCCCACCCACACATACACAAAACAATCCTGGCCTAGAACAATCCTGAAAAGAAAAAACAAAACAAAACAAAAACAACTCCTTCCAAAAAAACACAAACAAACAAAACTGCTGATCCCCTAACTGCCACAGAGACTAATGATGCTGGTTTCCAACCACCCTAGTGACCTGACTGACCAGCAGCATCCCTTCACTGGCAGGCCCAGGACTATCCTTAAAATCATAGAAAATGATTACCCAGGTCCTGGAAGGTTGAGTAAAGTAGGAGCATGGGAACTAATGGAAAAGGTCCCAGAGATTAACATTTATACTTGCAGTCCTTAGCCCACCTGAGCTTCATTTATCCAAGGGAGCATGCTCCAAATTCTGTGAACTTCAGGTGGGTGGATGCTCTCTGTGCACTGAACCTGATCCAGACTCTCCTCCACTAACTTTGGGCAGCCTCTCCGAACCCTGTTCTCAAACGGGCCCTAAATTGGCCCGATTTTAGTAAGAATCCCAAGTCTACTTGGAAGCCCCTGCACCTTTCATATTTTATCACTCTCAATGACTGGTCAAATTCTATACCCCTGCCTTGCTACCTCATCACCCTGGCCTGCCGTCAGCAAGACCCCTGCTTCCTCCTTCTACCCCAAATCTCCCTACCCCTGCCTTGGTGTTCTGTCTCCTGTTCTCAGTGCTAGGCTTGATCTCTTCCATCCCTGCAGCCATCTCGACTTTTTTTTGTCTTTCATTTTTCTTTTTCTTTCCTTTTCTTTTTTTGTATATATGTTTTTTTTGTGGGGTGGGGGAGGGAGGGTCTGACTATGTAGCCCTGGCTGGCCTGAAACTTGTTATGCAGACCAGGCTGGCCTTTAAGTCACAGAGATCTGGCTATCTCTGCTTCCCAAGGGCTGGGATGAAAGGTGAGTGTCATTCTATTTGGCCAGCTCTGTGTACATTGACATTTCCACATATATCAATACTCTTGAATAAATGTGATGGTAATAAAAGTCAAAATAGTTATTCATATTTTAAAAAATGGGCCCACTTAGTGTATTCTAGACAGCATTAATGTGTGCCTCACAGAATTAAGGGTCTCTCCCTTGTAGTAAAGCAGCAAACCAAAGAACATGCCACTTCCTCCCAATAGTTCCTTTCCATTCCTGTCCCTTAAACAAAGGGACACACTGTGTGCTCAGGTACAATAAATTAGTATACAGAAAAACACAAAGCTGTCCAAAACAACCATCCAGTAATCATTCTGTTTACACAATAAGAGCTGCTTAAATGTGGAGTCTTAGTTTAATAATATCTACTCACGAGGCCACAAGACGGAGACCCACTCTTTGGATAGCAGCCATGCCCAGAGCACACAGTGCCTCATTTATCACATTATATTGCAACTGCCTTTCTGACCCTGAGAAATCTCAGGGTAGGGATAGTAGGCAGGAGACTGGGTAGGGGGTTACTCATTCTCTGAGCCCAGGCCTGTAACTCTGTTATCACTTGAACTGCTGAGCTCAAGCACAGAATGTGGAGCATTCTGTGTAACATTTTGGCTCATTAGATATCCAGTGTTGTAAAAACATTTTTATACTTCTAGTGGGCTTGAGGCCAGCCTGAGCTTTGTGAGCTGCATATACTCTCTAAAAACAAAAATACTATTTAATCACATGCTCTCATATCAAATCTTTACAAACTAAAACTAGGTGGGAAATCCATATATTTCAATGCACAGTGGCTTATGAAACAAGAAGGTGGGGTCACAGCAGAGCGGTGCTTCCTCTGAAGATTTCGTTTGCTTGCTTTGATTGTTCGAGACTGAGACTCCTGCAGCTGAGGCTGGTCTCTAAGTTGCCATCTGGGGGTAATTCTGAACTCTGAACCCTCCCGAGTGCTGGGATTAGAGGCATATGGGAACATGTCTGGCTCCTCATTTTTATTACCATAGCATTGGAAATTGAACTCAGTGTCTGTGAATGTTAGGCAATCCTTCTACCGCTGAGCCACATCTCTGGCCAGTTTTGAATAATTTTACTCTCCGTTCTTATCTTCATAAATATTTTAAGTTATTACAACAGCGTTTTCAATGTATATTGCTGCCTCTTAGGAAGAAAACGGGAAGTAGGAAAGGAGAACGCCCCCCTTACCCAGTGTCCAGGTAAATGTATTCAGCAACCCACCTCCCAGTGCAGGTGTCAGAGACCCCTCCTCATCCACATGGACCAGCCCAGGAACCTGCCCTTCTGTATCCCTTGTTCTTTTCATTTCTCCCTGCACTCATGATGGCTCCAGCCCCAAATGCAGAGCCTGACCCAGGTTAGGCAAAGGTTTTACAATTGAGCTACATCTTCACTTTGATTTCAGAGACAGGTGTTTTGCTGTAGTGACCAGGCAGGCCTTGAACTCCTAGGGCTGAGATGGTCCTCTGCCCCTGCATCCTGAGTAGCTCAGATGACAGGTGTGAGCTACCGCTTTCAACTTGGTAATTTTTGAAACCCTTATAAAATTGTGACATGAACATGTAAGTATTTTAGGTGTGGATAAACAAAAGGGTCACTTGCCGTGGCTTTCATTACCTTTACTCCAGTGTTTAATGTTACACTCACCTATTCTTTTCTTACACTTCCAGGGAAAGAAACAGGTAATGGTTAATTGACCAAAGTAATATGGAACCATTAATCAGTGCTATGGAAATGTTATGGTTCCCAGACATCTCATGTGACATCAAACAATAAGCTCGGTAGGGGAGAATTGAGTATCCACAGGATCCAATATAAATCACCACTGGTGACTGTTCATTAAAGTCCAAATTCATGACTCCCTAAGTGGAATTACATATAAATCAGGCTGTGTTGGGTGGACAACACGCCTCTGTTGGGGAATCAGTAGTTTCTCAGCTGTGTGGACTCCATCTGGTGAGACATGTGGGCATCTGCTAAGGCTCTCACTCGGGTTGAGCATCCATTAGCTATTGTCGCTTATAGAACCCCTCAGAACCCCGTGGATTTAAGCCAACACCTCTTATCATTCACTTCTCTTAAGCCTGGGCATGACATTGAGGCAGGCTGCTAATGTTTCTGGGCTTTTCCAGAGGCTTAGCAATACATCTCAGTGGGGACGTGTTCCTGCATCACTCCCCTTTCTCCTGAGACCAGCAGACATGCCTGAACCTGTTCTGTCCTGCGATGGAGAACACGCAGGCAGCAGGCAGTACCCTCCAGCCTCTTGAGACCCGGCTTTGGTTCTGTTCTGGCACATCATTTCATTCTATGGCTCCAAGGATAGAGAGGAGATTCTCTCTGTTTAGTGAGGGGTCCCACAAAATCGTATGGCAAGAAAGTGGATACAGGACAAAAACAAAAACAAATTGGAGCCATTCAGGAAACCTCTAAAGGGTAACGGTTAACGGCATGTGTCACTGGGCTGTGGGAATTCCCAGGCATCTCCCGAAATGTGAGTTTTGGGGTGTGTATGAGGTAGCTTCCAGAACTGGTCAGCATTTGATGTAGTTATCTGAGTTAAACCATACCTCTAAGCCTTTAAACGACAGAGAGCATCAGCCAACCCACCTAGGACTTGAGAGGGCAAGACCAGACTCTCGCTCAGCCTGCAGCAGGAACGAGAGTTTTCTGGCTCCACACTGCTGATTCTAAGTTAGAAGTTCTCAGCCTATGTGACGCCCTTTGGGGTGTCACATATCAGATATCCTGAATACCAGATATTTACATTATGATTCATAGCATTAGCAAAATTCCAGTTATGATGTAGCGACGGAAACAATTTTATGATTGGGGGTCACCACAACATGAGGAACTGTATTAAAGGATCACAGCCTTAAGAAGGTTGAGAACTGATGTCTAAAGCCTTCAGTCTCCAGTTGGATCTACTTCACAAGCTCTGAGGCTCTGAGCCTATGAGTACACTCTGGTTTCCCTCCATCTCCAGCTTGCCCACAGCACATGCTGGGACTTCTTGGCCTCTGTAATGACAGAGGACCATTACTCATACTCAAACTCATTTACACTTTTCCTCTTTGCCTTTCCTCTTCCTCTTCTTCCTCTTATCTCCTCCTCCTGTTCTTCTTCCTCCTCAGTCCTCCCTTTCCTCCTGTTTTCTTTATTTTGTTGGTTTATTTCTTTGGATATTTATGACCGGGGGAAAGAGATGATGCTTATTATCATCATATGGGAAAATGGTTAAACTTTTAAAAATATAAGAAAAAAGAAAAGAAATAAGAGAAAAAGAGAAGTTAGAAAGTAAAAAAATGGTGGTGGCAGCAGGGGTGGGGAAGAAGAGAGTCATAGTGATGATAGAAATAAGAAGAACAAACATGAATTAGGAAAAGCATACAATAATGAAGTCACAGAAATATGTTGTCTTCCTGGCTTTTCGAGGCAGCCTCCCAGGGCTGGGATGACAGATGAGTACCACCACAGCTGCTTTCTTTCTTTGTTGAAGACTGGTGTTTTTAATTAAAATGTATTTTATGTGTGTGCACGTAGTTCTACTTATCTGTACGTATATACATGTACACAGCACCCTCGAAGGACAGGTGAGGGCATCAAATCCCCTGGGACTGGAGTTACAGACTGTTGCAAGTGTCTGTTACCAAACAGTGGAACTCAATCCAGGTCCTCTGCAAGAGTAGCAAGTGTTCTTAACCACTGAGCACCTCTCCAGCCCCTGAATCATGATTTTTTTAAAAAGTATTCACTTAAAGAAACAGGCCAACAAACAAACTGTGGTACTTTGAATAGGAATGGCCCCCATAGGGGGCTGGAGAGATGGCTCAGAGGTTAAGAACACTCACAGTTCTTCCAAAGGTCCTGAGTTCAATTCCCGGCAACCACATGGTGGCTCATAACCATCTATAGTAAGATCTGGTGTGCAGGCAGAATGTTATATAAATAATAAATAAATATTAAAAAAAATAAATAAATTAAAAAAAAAAAGGAATGGCCCCCATAGACTCATGTGTTTGAGTAGTTGGCCCACGGAAGAGGCACTGTTAGGAGGTGTGGCTTGTTGGAGTAGGTGTGGTCTTGCTGGATGACATGCCACTGTGGAAGTGGGCTTTGATGTCTCATACATGTTCAAGTCTGGCCAGTGTGACACAGTCCCCCCAGCTGCCTTCCGATCAAGATGTAGAACTCTCAGCTCCTCCATCATCTTATCTGCCTGGATGCTGCCATGCTTTCCACCATGATGATAATGGACTAAGCCTCTGGAACTGTATGTCAGCCCCGATTGAATGTTTTCCTTTATGAGAGCTGATGTGGTCATGGTGTCTCTTCACAGCAACAGAAACCCTAACCAAGACACAAACTAACTCACACACTTGTTTTGAAAAAAGAAAAAAAAAGAAAAGCTCTATGCAACAGGGGCTCCGTTCCTTATGGCCATGCAGTCCTCAGTGCCTGCCTGCTGCCCAGCATGCTCTCACCTCACAACTGGGTGGTACTGAGAACCTAGTACTCGGATTCCAGCCAGATCTGATTCTGCCACTTGGGGCTGGCTACAGAAGTGTTCCTTTCCTTCTGAACATCTGGGCAGGTACCCTGCGAACCACACATGATCAACAAAACCAAATGAAGTTCTGTTTCTGGTCATGCAGGAACTCTGCTCCGGCCGTTTTCTAATCTTTATTTTATGCATAAGTGTTTTGCCTGGGTTTATGTGTGTGCACCATGTGTGGCCTGGCTGGTCAAGGCAAGAAGAGGAATTGACCCCCTGGAACTGGACATATAACTGTATGGTTGTTGGGACTTGAACCTGCATTCTCTGCAGGAGCAGCAAGCACTATTGCCCACTGACCCATCTCTCCAGAATCTATACAATATTTTTAGTACCTTGAAATATTTGGAATTTTGAAAGCTTTTCCCCCTCACAGACTGTGAGCCTACTGAGAGGAAGGGGTTCTCTTCTCCAGTGCTCATGGCTGTTTCCCAGAGGTCCTGTCTGGGAAACACTAAAGCAGTGGTTTTCTGAACATGTTCAGAATCTGAACATGCTCACAGGCCCACACAGGACAGCACCAGTTGACCTCACATTGAAGCCGTGGGAGCCCCTAGGCCTTTCTTTGCAGAGACAGGTTTTTGTCAGGAGGAGTATATGGAAGAGTGTAACTTTGACCGAGGAGAGGAGGACTTTTCAGAAGTGCCTGGGGCATGAAAGCCAGCATTCACAGGAGAACCATCCTCAAGAATGTGAGGGGATGGGTAGCTCCTTCCAATCCCTCAGCATCAGGTTGTGAAATTGGAATGTGCCTGCTCCTACTGTATTCGCCAAGACCTCCCCTAATTGTGCTGAACATGGCCTGTTCCCCATCTCCTTTGACTGCAAGAACACAGCTGAAGAGAAGACAGATCATCAAGGTTCTGCACTGTACGGGAACCACACCAAAGTGACAAAGAGTTCCTTATTTATACACTCCTCCCTCACACACCAACTAATTGGTGAATTTGACTGAAATGTGCTGTTCCTCTTCATTAAAACCATGTGGTTCTTTTTACTTTTTAATTTTTTAAAAAAAGATTTTTCAACTTATTTTGAGTGTGTGTATTTCCTTTGAGGGTATGCCAGTGCGTCACATGCATTCTGATGGCCACGGAGACCAGAAGAGGGTGTTGGATCCCAAGGAACTGGACTTATAGGTGAGCCACTAATCCTGTGTGTTAGGAACTGACTGTAGGTCCTCTGAAAGAGCAACTGCTGAGCCACATCTCCAGTATCCTAGATTTTATTTTTACTGTGTGTGTGTATGTGTGTGTGTTGGTACTGGGTATCGAACCCAGAGCCTCACTTATGTTAACACATACTTTACCTGTTAGCATTTAGGCAAACTGCTTCTCAGTTGCCTAGTAACCTATGATGTCATCATGTGTCACCTGGCCTTTGCGGTCAGCTGCACAGAAGCTATAAATAGATAGACCGCTGCCTCTTACCTTTCCCTCTTTCTCTTTCTCTCTTGCTCTTCCTCTCTTGTGCTCTTGCTCTCTTGCACTCACTTGCTCTCTCTTGTTTACTCCCCCTTCTCTGTCAGGGCCTTCCCTCCCCCCATCATGTCTCTCTCTCCTTCTCTCTCTATCTCCATCCAAATAACTTCTTTCATATAATATCTGTGTGCACATCATCATTTCATTACCACTGAGATAAATCTCATGCCCAACTCTTGTATCTTATTGTTGTTGCTATTCTTTGAGACAGCCCTTTTCAATGCTGCTGGGCTCCACAAGAGCTTAAGACCCTCCTGCATAATAACTTCTCTTGCTATGCAGTCCTGACAGGCCAAGGACTCACTCTGTCTCAGGCTTGTATCAATCCACCTGCCTCCATTTTCTGAGTACTTGAATTACAGGCATGTGTTGCCACATGTACTTTTGAACAAAGGTTTTGCTCAATCCTTGTATCTGAACATTGGAAGGAATTACTCAAAATGAAAATAAATATTTCCCTCTAGTTCTTTTAAATTGTCATTGCATACATCCATTGTACATGGTGCCATGTAGCATAAGAACATTTTTGTATATATATTTTTTACATTAAGTGTATTCTTTCACTTCTCATCTCATTAGGCCTTTCTGTTCGCCCTAGAGGTTAGGGCCTAAATAGTTTTGCTTCTAATTTCATATCATAGAAAACAGACATTTAGCTTTATATTTTATTAATATTATATCTAGAAAATAATGTAATAGAGAAATTATTTTATGAATCTATATAAAACCTAGGAGCCATATGTAAAAGAAAACACATGATATTTGCTTTTCTGGAAATGGCTTAATTTATTTAATATGACTATCTCCAGTTGTATCCATCTTCCTACAAATAATATAACTTTCTTCTTCTTTATTGTTCATAAATTACATTATATGTGTTTTCCTTAATTCCCAACACAATTGTTAGTCACATTGCCTGGTTCTGTAGCTTAGCTATTGTAATTAGTGCTCCAATTGGAGTTAGGAGTGGTATATCTGGGTCATATGCTGACTGTATAAAAATAAGTATTTTTATTCATATTTTTAAGAAAGTGTCCTACAGAATCAAAACGATTATATGGTTGTGTTGTGCCCGATTTGCAAGACCCGCAAAAAACGGCCGGAAGTCGAGTCCATTTTCAAAACACATGAGGAGCTTTTTATTACAAGTGTGAGCTGTGCCAACACTCTGACACAGAGGTTGAGGGTAGAGCCCCAAGCTCAGGGTAGGAAGGTGATTTAAAGGACCCAGTCCCTCCCAGCGCCAAGCGTCTATTGGTTGAAATACAAAAGGGGATGTTGCATTTTGAACTGATTGGCTGTGGGAAGGCATCCAAACCATTAAAGGTCTGGCTTCCTTTGTTTGGCTTTGTTCGGCTAGGGGAGAGGGGCATCTGAGCCAGTTTCCTAGCAACTGTATCTCTAATGGGCAAGAAAGAATACAGTAAGGCTGGTTCCTCCCTGCAGGTGGCTGGATGTGTTTCCATCTGTCTGGCCTTTGTTCAAGCTTGTGCTTTAAACTTAAATCCAATAACCCCCCCGAAAAATTTTAATTCTTTGGTCTCCCAGTTATATTACGGCAATAGACTAATACTCAAATGGGAAACATGGAGAGCTCAGTAGTAGTCCTCTAGGCTGAGTAAAGGACATGTTATTAAGAAAACTGTCAGTCAGGCGGATTGCTGTGAGCCTGGCCTACAAAGCAAGTCCAGAACAGCCAAGGTTACACAGAGAAAGCCTGTCTCAAAAAACAAAAAAGAAAACTATGTCATGTATGAATCCCTTTAGTAGAGATTGAAATGTCGAAGCTCACATTACATTGTAAGATCAATAGAAGAGCACTCGGTTTTGGATTGGGGAACATTTAACGAATCGGACTCAAAATCCTACACTGCAAAACAAAGGAAACAACAGGAAGTGAAAATACAGACTGCTGTTTGGCTACATAAATGTAAATTGCAACTCAGAGACCCTCGGGACCAGGGATCTGCGCACCGGCGCTAGCAGACCCTTCTAGCTTCCCGTCGCTTCCCTTTTCCGTCTTGGCCCCGCCCACCCTGGCTCAGCGTTTCCGGTTCAGCCCGGAACTGGAACGCTTCCGCTTAGTTCCCCTGTCCCATTAGGTCTCCCGGCTTCTCCGAGGCTGTCATCCGGAGGGTGTTCGAGTTCACGGCCACGCGGCCCGGGTAGGGTCGCTTTCGTCCCGTAGGTCGCAGCCGCGATCACCGACTGCGGGGCGACATGGCCGGAGCCCGCCGCGGCCGTCAGGGCGTGAGGCCCCCTCGCTCAGCCCGCGCTCTCCGGTGGCCCCTGGGCCAGCGGGCACCGCTGTCGGCGTGAGCAGCCTCCCCGTGCCTACGGGCCCCGCGCTCACGGCCTCATGGCCTCCGAGGAGCCTTCGCCGCCGCCTGCCTCCCCCGAGCCGGAGCTGGCGCAGCTGAGGCGGAAGGTGGAGAAGTTGGAGAGCGAGCTGCGCAGCTGCAAGAGGCAGGTGCGGGAGGTCGAGAAGCTGCTGCATCACACGGAGCGGCTGTACCAGAGCGCCGAGAGCAACAACCAGGAACTCCGCACGCAGGTGCGCGGTCCGCCTCAGCCCCGACAGTGCCTCCCTGACCGGAGTCACAGGGAGCTTCTCTATGGTCTTTGAAGGCAGTAAAGCCCAGACCTGTTTAAAAAAAAAATCACTGGATACCTTTGGAGCCAGCTGAACAGTGCAAGCCAGTTGGTTTGGACAATTGTCTCAGGGCAAGCGTGGATGAACTCCAGCATGGGCTACATGGTCGTGATCGTCTGTCCCGCTAGCAATGGGTGCATTTATTATTTTTTTTTCTAGGTGATGTTGAGTTTTTTTTTTGTTGTTGTTTGTTTTTTTGTTTAGTTCAGACGGAGGTCCCATTCAAGGAGACCTTGAACTTGCTTGAAGTTCAACTTTTGATCCTTCTGTCTCCACTTCCCAAGTGCTGAGGTTGTGGGCTTGCTTTTCCCTCCCACCCCCACCTAGGATTCTTGACGCAGAATCTCACTCCATAGGTCAGCCAGGCTTAGATCCCAGAGTGTAGCCCCAGATAAACTCAAACTCCTGGCAATCCTGGCTCAGTCTCCTAGGCTGGGATTTCAAGCCCGAAGCAACACCCACCCCAGCTTTTTGAGTTTGCTTAAAGGTGAACTTAGAATCCCATCGCATATCTTGAGCGCCCTGTTGTTTATAAAATCTGGTTGATAATAGCATGCAGCAATGAAGGTTAAAAGCAGGAACATACTTTAATTTTACACACTCTTGAGTATACTCCATGTGTAAGGTGATCTGAGTTATCCTCAGGTTCACTTATAGAGAGGTGTGCCTATCTTAGTACATATACTACAAGTGTGTCTCATTTTCATAATCTGTATAAAAATGAGACAATATATTCATATATCTGTATGAAATGAGGCAATATATTTTTACCTTGACCATTGAACAGTTGCATGCTATCCTAACAAATTATTTCCAGATACAAATTAAGTATTAGTCAACTTAATGTTTTCTCCATAATTTAGTTTTTTATAAAGGCAGTAAAGCCCAGACCTGTTTAAAAAAAAAAAATCACTGGATACCTTTGGAGCCAGCTGAACAGTACAAGCCAGTTGGTTTGGACAATTGTCTCAGGGCAGGCGTGGATGAACTCCAGCATGGGCTACATGGTCATGATCACCTGTCCTGCTAGCAATGGGTGCATTTATTACTTTTTTTTCTAGGTGATGTTGAGTTTTGTTGTTGTTTGTTTTTTTGTTTAGTTCAGACGGAGGTCCCATTCAAGGAGGCCTTGAACTTGCTTGAAGGCTAGACTGAAATGTCATCAAACTTTGCCATACTATTCTTTAGTGTGTGTGTGTGTGTGTGTGTGTGTGTGTGTGTGTGTAGACCAAGGGGACCATCAGGTGTCCTCTGTAGTTCTACCCTGTTTATTTGGGGACAGGGTCTCTTCCTTAAACAAAACCTGACATTTTCTGGCTAGCCTGGCAGCCTACAGTTCTGGGGTTACAGATGAGCTGGAGGCCATGCCAGCTTGTTTTGTGGGCCCTGGGATCCAAACTCAGGTCCTTATGGGTTGCACAGCAAATTCTCTTAACCACTAAGACGCCTCTCTCTCTCCTGTCTGTATTGTACTATTCTTAAGTAAGCTCAGAAAACAACAGTTGGGTTGAAATGATTTCTTTTCCCATTGTTTTGAATTATATTTCTAGCCTAGAAATTGAGATTAGTTTGGACAATGAAAGGAGACCTTTCTTGAAGAAGAATGAAAACAGAATGAAAGTAAATGTAGAGTGCTTGGAAGTGTTCAGAAGGCCCTTGTTTGGGTCCCCAACACCTTGTTCCCTCCAGTTAAATGATGATGATATTGTCCCACAGTAGAGGAAATCTTCCATCTTTCTGGTAACTATCTTCTAGCCAGTACTCCTTACTGGGAGTGTGGAGTGTGGTTCTCATTCATCCCAAATCTTTGAATAAGTTTCTTTGGAGCAATAAATAAAGGATGACAAACAGAAAGCCATAATATATGCAGGTTTGAGGATTAACAAGCCTATTGCAAGTTACTTTGTTTATTAAGGCAGTTTTTGTGTAACCTTGGCTTCTGGGCAACTATTTTGTAAAGTGGTTGTGTAAATTAAGGTGTTCCTCAAAATCCCTGTGTAAATGTGGTAGGTACTAAGCACTCCAGTTCATAGCAGTGGTGGTGGCAGTTAGGCCAAGATACTTTTGGGTACTCGGCCTCCCGGGGTGAGGGATGAATGAGGGTGAACCCTAGAGCCAGTGCCTCAACATTTGTCACCAATTTGTTTATCTCAGTCGAGCTCCAGTCCTGGTAGTAAGAACAGATTTTACAATGCATAAAGTGCCCAGATAAACCTGTATATACCCATTCTCACTCTTTTTTTCTGTTTTTAAGCTTACTGTTCATTAAGTATTTAGAAGCTTTTTCGTTGGTTTCTTGCATACAGCTCAGACCAAGACCCTGTCAGACTGAGGTGAGGTTCATGGATGGAGGCAGTTTTCATCCAGTCCTGGGCTTGTACACACTGCTGCCGTGGTCTGCACAGCATGGTTGAAGGGTGTGTCAGTGCACAAAGCACACAGAGGAAAGATGCTACCTCTGTAGTGTTCTTGTTTCATTCTGCTGTAGTCATTTAGTGATAAGCGCAAAGAAGAAAAAGTACATACAGCATATAAATAGAATTGCTGTGTTTAAGTAAATAATTCCAAGTCACTGAGTGGTAGTAGAGAATTCAGTTCAGATGGAAACTTGTTTTAAATTGTAGGCAGAACTGTTGGCCTTTGACACTGTGAAAATAAACTTTTTGTTTTATTTTTGTCCAAGCTAGGGATAGAATTTGCCTGTATTTGAACTGTATTTAGTTGGACTTTGGTGCTGGGGACAGAAGCTAGGACCTCATGATTACTGAACTACACTGATTACAGTGTCCACTACTGATCTTTATCCCTAGATTTTTGAAGAGATGATTTGAATGGTTTGCTTTCCTTCTTTCTGCCCTCCCTTCTCCCTCCCTTCCTCCCTTCCTTTCCTTTCTTTTTTAGATGGAGTCACACTCTGTAGCCCTGAACTCAGGGATGTACCTGCTGGAATGAAAGGTGTGCACCACCATGCCCAGCTGTGATTTTGGTTTTTTACCTAGGAGTACGAAAACATCCCTGAGTGGGTCATAGTGGCGTGTATGGTTAGTCTCAATCATTTGGAACACTAAAGCCAGAGGATTATTTGAGCCTGTGAGTTCATTATCAGCTTGTACAAAATAATGAGATCTGTTTTAAAAATGAAGAAAAGGAGCGGAAGAAATAAACCCAAAAGTCAGCCTTAACCTGTGAATAGTTACAGGGTTGCTGAAAAAGGAACCAACTGCTTTGGGCAAAGATCTAAAAGTTCTACCAAGAAAAATGTCTCATAACATCCCAAGAATGTTAGAGCGTGCTATATGTTACTGGATTACTTTATGGTTTATTTTTCCTAAAGCTCTGTTTCCTTTCAGGTAGAAGAACTTAGTAAAATACTCCATTGTGGGAGAAATGAAGATAATAAAAAGTCTGATGTAGAAGTGCAGACAGAGAACCTTGCTCCTTGGTCAACAGGTATTCAGTGTGTCTAGTGGGACTACGCTAGTACCCTTGGAACATTCACAACACATTAATGTAGTGTTTTTTAAAAAATAAAAGACAAAATCCATACATGTGAAGGATCTGATAATGCTGATTTCTTTATATGTCACTTTTTTGGGGTCAGTTTCTAGGTGACAAAATAGAAATGTATTATCTCTAACTTCTCTAATGTGTGTATATGTTTCCAGTGCTGCACTGAGTACTCTGTTCTTGTTGGTTGAGTCAGGGTCTCAGTATGGAGATAAAGCTGTCAGGCACTTGCTGAGTGGCCCCGGTTGGTTTCATTTGTACCAGCTTGCCTTGGACTCTCTCATGCTGCCCCCCACTCCCAGTATGTCCCCATAATGGTCATACTGAATAATTTTTCAGTCAGCAAGCCTTCTGTGTTTTTTACCCCTTAAATCTGCCTTTGCTTTTGTGGCCAGATTTACTGGGTGCAGTTTTGTGCTCATATTCAGAGTACAATGAGTGCAGTTTTATGTTTGTTATTCAGGGTTTGCAATTAACAGTTAAACATTCCATATGCCAATCAGCCACTTCTTTCCTTTTGCTGCAGATTATTATTATCAGACATATTATAATGATGATAGTCTTCCCAGTAAAGAGATGGAATCGTCTGCACAGCAGAGCCAGTGTGTTCAAGCTTCTACTCTTAATTCTAAAGATGAGTCACAAACAGACAATGATAGTTATGCTGATACTGATGTGACAGAGTGTGTTCAACATGGACAAGAAGATCATTTCACCTCTGATTCCCAGGTAATAAAAGGCAAACCATGAAACCTGTGGCCCAGGAATTATGGACATGAGTAGGATTCCTTGATCTGCCATGATGCATACAAAAGTTATAACCAGTTTATATATGGTTATATAGAGAGCACCAGTTTTGTTTTGTATTTTGCAATAAAGTTTTGCTTTGTTCCTCAGCTTGGCCTTGAACCCCTGAGCTCAGGTTGTCCTGCCTCAGCTAAAGTATAGGAGTGTGTACACGTACTTAGCTGTGCTTGCTAAATACCAGAACTGGGAATATGTTTGTACTTGTGATTGTTTTTCTGTTTATGACTGCATGAACTAAGAGTATTCGGCAGCCCATGAACCTTGGAGCTCAGTGCGATGACCTAGGAGGAAAAAGGTGCTTGATGTAAAAGCCTGGCAAGCCTGAGGTCATTTCCTAATCCTGGAACCTCTGTAAAGGTAGAAGGAGAGAATCAAGTAAACATGATTTTCTCTGACACGTGTGCTATGGCATTCATGTTAACACTCACACGGGGTGGTAGAGCTTTACAGGGCCTTGGCCACAAGAACAGTAGTCTGTTTTATATGCTTATATCTGAAGCGGTGATTTGTTAGTTTGACATGGGGTCTCACTATGTTGTGGGCACTGGTATTGAATTCTCAGGCACAAACTGCGCTCCCACCAGAGCCTGCCAACTACCAAGTCCTAGGCATGTGTCCCTAAACTGACTATACCTGGAAGTAAAGAGCAGTTTCCTCTCTCCTCTTACGTCAGCCGCTAATTCCAGTGCTTGTATATGAAGTACCCATCATTATTCAGATATTCCCCAAGTGGCTTGCACATTTGTTTTAATTATGAACTTTTTATGTGATGTATCTCATTTAGTCTATAGTTTTTTCCTCCATCTCTAGTTTTAAAGTGTCTTTATCCTTGAGTATATTGAACAGGTACATCATTTGTTTTAGAGAATATTTCAGAGTCTATATTATATGGGTGCTTCCTTTTGTTACCACACATTTAGCTTTGAATAATTGTTATCTTTAAGATAAAAGTGTCTTTAAAACTCAGACAGGATTCTGGGGATAATGCAGCTCTGTGGTACAGCACTGGCGCCTCACATGCAGGCCTGTGTCTCACCCACAGCACCCCAACACAAAACAAAAAAGCAAAAAAGATCAGGGTCAAGGTTAAGTTGGAAAGCCCTTGAAAATATTGTAGCCGATGGCCATGCGTTTCCTTTACAAATGGGAAACAAGCTTGAACCCTGCTGTGAGCACATGCTATGTGTCACCTGGTGCGTTCATGTCTCTGCAGGAGAGTGCATCCGCTTTAGCAGCAGAAGGCACAGCCCTGGAAGGGGCCTCACTGGCCGAGAGCTTGAGAGCTGCAGCGGAGGCCGCTGTGTCCCAGACTGGCTTCACGTATGACGAGAACACGGGGCTATACTTCGACCATAGCACTGGTTTCTATTACGACTCTGTAAGTCTCTCAGGCCTTCTGAATACTGTGATGGTGTAGTTTTAGCTGCTTGATAGCAAAAGTTAAGCCCACGCTGAAGTAAGAAAAGTAAGGATTGGTATTTAAAAGATATGCTTGAGGCTTGGCAAGTAGGCTTCCATCCCTGAAACTCATTCTCCCATGGTCTTGTCTGCTGACGATGCTGTCGAGGTAGTTTTTAAAATTTTGTTGACTGTAAGTGGCGATATCCTGCATTTCAGATATCTCTTTTTCACTTTTTCAATCTCCTTGCTCAAGTTTTCCTCCATATTTTGAACTTTCACCTCCAATTTTCCAATTTTCTTACACTTTATCTCCTTCACCCCAGTTTCTTTAGTTTTATTATTAACTGTTTAGAGTCAAGGGTTTTTTATGTAGCGTTAAGCACCAGCATATTATTGTTTTCATATGCAGCTTTTTCATTCATGCCTCAGTTTTCATGCCTTCGTAAGAGTTTCTTTCATTTTTTTGGTTAATGTGGTCAGTTAAACCCTCTTACATTGCTACTTTACATAAAATACAACACCACAAATAGTGGCACTTTGATTTGATGCAATTGAGATAAGTTTTTTGCTCACCAGGGAAAGCAAAACAGACATTAAATTATAAAAAAAAAGGTATTTTTAAAAATTCATCTGAAAATACTGTAATTGTTAAAACAATCATTCACTGTTTGAATGTATTTGCTTTTTTTAAATTTTGTTTCATTACACATGAATAAAACTTGCTGTCTTGACTTTGAAAGGAAAACCAACTATACTATGATCCTTCCACCGGGATTTATTACTACTGTGATGTGGAAAGTGGTCGATACCAATTTCATTCCCGAGTAGATTTACAGCCTTACCAGACCTCTAGCACAAAACCAAACAAAGATAAAAAACTGAAGAAGAGGAGAAAGGAGCCGGGGTTTTGCACAGCAAATGAGGGAAAGGTAATGCTTTCTTGATTTTTAAATTTACAGTGTTTTAATATCATTAATTAAGCTACACATTTTTGAGTGAAAACATCATTCTGTATCTCTGTATTTAAAATATGTCAATTAAGGTATCAAATTCTAAAAACTGAGAAAGGTTCAAGTGAAACAAATGGGCTTATTTTTAACAAACTAAGTCACTAGATGTATGTGTCTTGTAAAATTTGAAGGAGACATATTTAAGATATGTAAAGTATTTAGTTCAGAACATCTAGGTATTGATTCAGTAAGTTGATTATTATACAGGCCACCAAAGAAAAACAATTTATATGTTGGCACACACAGATTCAACTTTTTTTTTCCTTCCGAGACAGGGTTTCTCTGTTTCTTTGGCTGTCCTGGACTTGTCTTGTAGACTACGCTGGTTCTAAACTCAGAGATCCGCCTGCCTCTCCCTCCCCAAGTGCTGGCATTATAGGCTTGTGCCACTGTGCCTGGCTCAGATTCAACTTTTTTTTTAATCAAGTAGCTTCTCACCTATTGCAAACTTAAAAATGCATTCCTGGTAAATATGGAGTGAGGTTCATATTAGGGTTGAAAGGGTTTTCATTTTGTTCTGTTCTGTTTTGTTTTGAATGATTTATTGTTGCTGAGCAGTAGTGGCTCGCCTTTAATCCCAGCAGAGGCAGAGGCAGGTGGATCTCTGAGTTCAGGGTTAACCTGCTCTACAAAATGAGTTCTAGGACAGCCACAGCTACACAGAGAAACACACGCAAAAAGTTATTTTTTTAATGTATATAAATACACATTGTATGTGTATGTGTGTATGGCTGTCCACTCGTGCATGAATGTATGGACATGTAGGAGAACATGGAGGCTGGCTGATCCTCTGGAGCTGGAGTTACAGTTGGTTGTGAATGGACACTTGGGTCCACTGCAGGCACTCCTAACTGCTGAGCCATTTATCCAGCCTGGCTTTGTTTTGTTTTTTGGAAAGAGATTGACTGTACAATAATCATAAAGATGTTTTCATTAGGTGGAAAATCTCATTCCTAGTATATTATATTTCAAGAAATTAAAATGAGAGGCAATTTCTTTGCTTAATTAGCAGTCATATGTATAAGAAATAGGAAAGAAATGAGAGCCTGAATGTACCCTAGTATTGGAGAGCTCATGTTACATGTGTAGGGTCTAGGGCTACATACACATGTAGTATTTTACATGTGTAGGGTCTGGGGCTAGAGCCCTAGCATTTCGGAAATCATGTCATACTCAGAAGAAAGTGTAAGTCTAATAGACGTTGAAACATTGGTTAGTTAAGAACATGATGACATATGTAAGGGAAGGGAATTTAGATATGAAGACTGAAGAGACTTTTAAGATCACTGACGATACCATTGTAATTGAAATGTTATTAGTGCTCTTATTTCTGCTCCCTTAGTAGCTGGGGTTGGTGACGGTCAGAAGGCACTTGTTTGCTACACTGGCGTTGTTTGAATTGTGGTAGCTATTTGGCACTTTGGAAATTTTAGCTAATATTTTTTCTTCTTAACCCAAAGAAATGTGCTTAAAATAATAAAATCTATTATCAACACTTGGAATTAATATTTTCTGTTCTCAATGTTTTTTATTCTTATTTTTTTTTCATTTTGGTGACAATACCTAAATGAATAGAAAAGTATGTCAGTGAACTACTAAAAATAAACTTTGGGAGCTGGGAAGTGGTGATGCACACACTTTAGTCTCAGGAGGCAAAGGCAGGCGGATCTCTGGTCTACAGAGTGAGTTCCAGGACAGCCAGGGCTACACAGAGAAACTATTCCTTGAAAATAAAATAAAATAAAATAGAAAAATAAATATACTTTGGGATCTCCATGGTCAGGATTTGTCCCTATTACTAGAATCTAAATTTTAAAGGCCCTCTTCTTAGCAGTAAGGAGAGTGTGAGAGCATCTGTGAAGCTGTGTGACTAGAGAAAGCTACTTCCTTCCTTTTTAAGATCCAGCTGGGCTTGGTTCTAAGAAAAACATTTTCATGTATGCATATACACAGGTGGGGGGCCGATGTGCTTCACTGTCTGCATATCAGTGTCCTTTCTTCACTAACAGTCTGTGCCATGAAATCCACATCAAAAGCACCTGTAACAGTTCTACATTTTCTTTCTGTTGTCCAAGAAGCAATAATAATAGTAAAGAATAGACTATTGGAACGTGCTTTAGAAAAGCGTATATGTATCCAGGGAGATATTTTTGATCCAATTTACATGGCGTGTAGAGCTCCTGATAGCTCACCTCCTCGCCCTTGTTCTTGCCCTTGAGAGTTTGTATTGCTGAGAGTATTTATCGTTTATCAACTCCGAATGTTCAGCCTGCCTCCAAACTCGATTTATGCTGCTATTAAAATTATGCTGTTGTAAAGTAAACGGAAATAAATAAATAAATAAATAAATAAATAAATAAATAAATAAAGTGCTGTCATAGTTTGTAAAATTACATGTGAACTCACTTCATTATATACTGCATGGCAGAAAGAAAATTGAGAATGTTACATACAAACAGGAGAAAAAGAATAATTACTTTGTGCTTCTTCCCAGTTTAAATAGTATCTGTTTTACAGCTGGTGCCTGTAGTTAGTGACTGAATTACCTTTCATGTGTATTGGAAATTGAACCCATGACCTTGTGCATACTAGACACATATCTCACTGCTGAGATAATCCCTAGCCTATGTATTATATTCTTTGAAAGTCACTATGAGAGTAAACTTTGTGCTATGACCACAGAACGAACACGTTGGCCTGATTTAGTCATTCATTATGCATACTTTAAAGTGTGCATAATAAAAGTACGTTTCTAATTTGTTATTTAAAATTGTCCATTTTTCGTAAAACATGCCAAAAATTAATCATAAAAGGCTTACGGTAGGCTGAAATTTTAGAATTAAAGGCATATTAATAGCTCGTTTGTATTTTAAACTTCTGTACATTTTCAGTCCTGCTAACTGTAAAATGTTCAGTTTTAGCAAAATCTCAATGTTGATACATTGAACATGTTTAAACATCTTTGAAGTTTGTGTTATCTTTATAATATTTCTATGTTTTATATACATTCTCTCATTTAAAAACTTAATAAAAATTTAGGGTTAATGCAGTCTCTAGTTTCATACTATTCAGTGTGGTAGCTGTATATGGCTTTGGACTGAAGTGAAGGTTCTGTGTTTGAGGATATCCTGTATGTACAAGATTTTGAAGTCTTACAAAAGTGAATCTGTTTTTATTTAAGTTTTTAAATGTGACTACTAGAAAATGTACAAGTATAAACAGAAGTTACATTAATTTTTATTATGCAGCATTCTTTTTCCTCCTTCCTTTCATTTCTTCTTTCCTTTCTCTCTCTTTCTCTCTTTCTTCCTTTCTCTTTCTTTTTCCTTTCTTTCTCTTTCCTTCCTTCTCTTTCTTTCTTCCTCTCTTTCTCTTTTCTCTTTCTCTCTCTTTCTTTCTCTCCTTCCTTCCTTCCCTCCTTTCCTCGGGAACCTGAGCTGGAGCTGAAGCCTTGGCCTTAGCTGGAGCTGTGGCCTCTGCCTTGGTTTGAACCTTGGGCTTTGAACCTTGGTTGGCAGAGACTACGACTCTTGGCCATGTAGCTTCGAATCTGCTTCCCAAGCTGGGGGTGAGCGATGAAAGCCAGATGGCTAAATTTGTGGCTAAGGTCCTTTGGCATTTCAGGGTTAACGGCTGCAGGTTTCACAAGGGTTAGGATGGCCTCTGCTTGTGCACTCATTGCCTTTGTGTTGTTTGCCTGCATCTTCTTCAGGCCTTTCTTGTTGTGCTTCTTGGCAAAGCACATGCTCCTCAAGAACTTGGGGTCCACCCCTTTATGAGAATCGTATCCTTGTGACCAGGGTTTCATGATGCCATTTCTGTGCCATTTGTGGGACTGGTTGTGTGTGGTGTGGTTCTTGGACTGGCCATGTTTGCACGGTAACCCGCGGCTCTGTCTGGGACTGGAAGAGCTATGCAGCTTTCTTAGAGACTGTTACTCAAGCTAGGGAACAGGTGATGAGGGCCTGGGCTGGGAATATTGGTGCCTGAGAGTAGCTGGAGGGACGGGTTGGGCTGTGGAGTGTCTCCCACTTGGACATTGAACCCATGTGATGTGAAAGTAGTATTCTAAGAGTGATGGTGTCTTGAAGCAGGCCAGGCAGGTACAGAGTCTGTTGTGTTGCTGTCCAATATCTTCCTGAGTCAGTGGACTCTATATACTGGTTTAAGATGCTGACTGCTTTCTTCTTTCTAGGATTTGAGTTCAGGAGATCAGAAAGCCTGCAGTGTTGAGACTATAAATTGCAGTGAGGAAGAAAATCCTGCAAATGTGAAAAAGAAGGCCAAAATAGACGCTCCTCACCACGGCAGTCCCTCAAAGCTCACTGCTCCAGTTAGTGGAAGTGCTAGAGAGTCTCCTGTTGATACTAATCCTGCTCCATCTAAGGATACGAAAATCAGAGAGAGTGAAAGTGAACCAGAAGAAGGTGAAATTACAGACTCTCAGAGTGAGAGTAGTTGCGATGGAGATAGTGCCAGTGAGGACGGGGAGTCCTCAGAAGACTCCGGGGATGAAGGTTTGTAAGTAGATAGCACACTCTGGCCACAAAAGAGCAGAACAGTGGGAGTGTGCCCAATAGAATACCTGCCTGAGGGCATTTCCATTATTTGGATGGTTTTGAAAAGTATATAAATGATCCGCTGTCAGCTGTTAGGAGTTTAGACACGAGAAAATGATCGGCACATTGACTTAAGAAAACTGCAGTCTTTTGAATAGCTTCCATTGAACATAAAACTAAACCTTCAATCCTAATACACATTCAGGCTCTGCTGTTTGTGCTCTGCTTTTACAATAGAAGAGGAAAAAGTAAATTGCCATTAAAACCATAAGTCATGAAGTCACTTGGTCATTCTAACATGTTTACTTGATCTGAAGATACAAAACACAGTATTTTGTGTAACGCAAGGGTTTTTCTGTGCCCACCCTGGCTCTTGATAATGACTTGGAGACCTTATGCTTATTAAAAGCCTTAGGCCTTATAGCTGGTCAGATACTCAGCTAGTCTAACCCAACACTACTGGCATGGCCTATACCCTGCCACATGGCCTGTTGTCTGCCATCTTAGTTTCGCCCTGGCAGTCTTCATTTGTGTCCTAATGGCCACTCTTCTCTGACTCCTTACACGAGACAGTCTCTCTCTCTGCCTCTCTCTCTCTTCCCTCTTTTCCTCTCTATCCCTCCCTCCTGTCAGCTCCCCAAATCCCACCTTAACTCTCTAGCCCAGCTATTGGCTGTTTAACTCTTAATTTAACCAACCAAAACGTGATGGAGAAAAATGTTTACAGATTATACTAAGGCAGGAGATGCTTCATAATAATGATAGTTGGCCTGTACTCAGCTCTGGGTATAGAAACCAGCATTTGAGTATACAGGGATAATCTTTACACAGTGCACAAGAACATCATTCCAACAATTTTGTAATTATAGTAAACAAATTTTTTCTGTTCTCAATAGGAAGTAATCTATTTTTAAGAAGTAGACTAAAATTTCCTGACCTAAAGTAATTTAAAAATGTGTTCAGGATATTTTTCAAATTAAAAAATTTGTTTTAAATTACTATTAGAAATGTTATATTTGTTGTATGGTTTGTGTTGGCTTCTGGCGGGACTCTGAGCTGGCTAGCAAACATGGCTCCGGCCTGAGGGTCACGGCCTGAGCCTGAAGGTCCAAGTGTCTGAGAGCTGAGCTATGGCAGGTCCTGTAGACCAAATCCAAGTTGCAGCATCACTGAGAGGACGAGGGTGGCTAGGATGGTTCTGACGGGCCTTGCCCTTCTCCCCAATTCTCTGCCCCTTGCTAAAAACCGCTAGACTACATTTCTAAAGCTCGCCACCAAGTTTTGTTCCCTTATTTGGCCACTTCCTCCTCCTGAGGCTGACTACCAATGTCTAGCTATCAAAGTATTGAAGTCCTGCAATCTGAAGCTCCCTTTGGCTCACCTAGTAAACATGCCCGTTAAACACCTCATTCTAATACAGGTTTTTCCATTTTTATAAAGTGCCATTTGCCTGTGGGTCATGTTTGTTTCTCTCTATCCAGAGGCAGCCCTTTGTTCCCTCTCCGGGACAGACATTCCTGCCCCTTCTTTCTTGTTCCCCTCCCCTTTTCTGTCCCCTCCCCCTTTGCTCTCATCCACTGTCTCCTGTCCTTATCTGCCCTTTGTTTCCCTGGGGCAAATAAATCTCCTTTGTGCAGAGACCTTGGTCTTTGGGGTCCTAAGCTGATACTGTTCGTTACAGCTACTCTAAAGATAATAATAAAGTGCCTTGTTTGTTGATACACTGGATAGTAAACCCAGGATCTGACACAGGCTTGGCAGTGCTCGACTACTGAGCTCTGGCTAGTATAATTCTAGTTTATGGATGCCTCCCAGTTATCTGTGTGAAGAGTTAATTTTCATGGACTTAAATTAATGTTTCTCTACCTCTTACCTTGGTAGATGAGGAAAAAATTTGGCCCCCCTGCATTCGTGTGATTGTCATTAGATCTCCAGTGCTGCAGATGGGCTCACTTTTCATCATCACAGCTATAAACCCAGCCACGATTGGGAGGTAAGGGTGCTCCAGCATGTTGCATCTCAAGGTCTTTCACTTATTTCAAAAAGGTGGATGAGTAGTATTATGTTTAAAGCATTGTTCTGTGTGCACACAGAAAGGACTAAAGCAGCATCTTTATCCAAAGGAAACACAGTTTAACAAGAAAAATGATGTGAACAAATGTGTGGAAGTACTAGACTCTAGAGCGTGAGTGTGGTGGCACTGTGACCCAGTCACTGTCACTGCTGTGTTTCAGCGTGGTCTCAAAATTACTGTTCACTTTCCTTACTGTTACAGAGAAAAAGATATGGAGCATACTGTTCGGATCCCTGAAGTTGGTGTTAGTAAGGTAAGACCTTTACTCCAAATTGTAGCCCCTGAGAGGGTTGTGCTGCATGTGGGTGGCTTTCCCTGTGTCCCAGCACTTGGTAGGCAGAGGCAGGAGAACTAAGTGTTTGGGAACAGTGACATATAGAGAGTTCCAAATGAGCCTGGGCTACACAGGATCCTACATAAAAAACAAAACAAAACAAAAGGAAACCCAAAATCATTTTGTAGAAAACTTAAGAATTTTTCTGTTTAACAAGAGGGTTAGTAGTTTAGTTTTAGTGTTTGAGAAAAGGTCTTTATCACAGTTTGAAAATTATGAGACTTTTAGGTTTGGGTTTGGCCTAAGACAGGGTCTCTTGCAGCCCCAGCTAGTGTCCAGCTCACTAAGTAGTAGGGTCTGCCTTAAGCTCCTACTCACCCTATATCTACCTCCTAAGTACTACATAGGCATGGGCCACTGTGCTTGGCCAGGGGTTTTGTTGGGCTGTTTCATTTTGCGACAGCATCTTCCTCCCCTTGTTCCCAGGGTGCTCAGGTAATCCGGCCCCAGCTTCCTGAATTAGTGGGAACATAGGTGTGTATCACCAGGCCCGGCTAATTATGGCCCTTATAAAAGTCTGAAGCAAGAGTTTAAAAACATGGATTTATTTAACTTTAAGTAGTATCCAGTTAACTCATTTATCGAGTGAAGTAAATATGGCAATTCAAAAATAATTCCAACCATGATTTAAAGCAGTTGCTTTGAATCCTGTTGTTTTGCAATCCATGGATAATTAGTCTTTTCTACCTCAGGATCCTGTTTTCAGCTTTTCTCAAAGTTTCAGTGGCTTCATGTTAGCAACAAAGAGTTAGGTTTTGAAAACAAACAGAATTGCAGCTTTAAAACAGAAGGGGAAAAGGGCTGGCTTCTGAGGTTCTTCATGTGTTTTTTAGTTGTTTTCACTGTCCATGTGTCACTGTTGAAATTGAACTCAGAGCTTTGTGAATAGTAGGCAGGCATCTACCCCTATGCCTCCCAACTTTATTCTTATTTAATCAAGTAATGTGACCCTCACAGAGACTTTCTATGACTTTTTTGTCTTTCAAGAATGGAATTTAGGCTAATCTGCTCTACTGAGTGAGTTCCAGGATAGCCAGAACTACACATAGAAACCGTGTCTCAAAAAAATAAAACAAAAGAATGGAATTTATGTCTCATTATTATTAGGAAAGTCTTCCCCAGTATGTGTTTGTAAGCAGAGAATCCTCCTACTGTGTTCATTTAGTTTGTGCTTACAAAAAAAAAAACAAAAACACCAAAAACCAAAAAAAAAAAACCCCACAAAGTATAACTTAAGTAGTAAAGAACTTCTTTCTCTTCTTTCAGCTAAGCTAAAATGCAGAGAATTGTGTTTTATTGTTTGGTTTGGTTTGGTGTTAAAGTAACATTATCTAGGAGGTAGGTTGTCTAGGAAATATCAGGCTGATGGCACATACAGCATATTTCCAGGTAGGTGAAATCAGTGTACTGATTTTCAGTTTACTTTCAGTTTACCATGAAAGAAAACAGAAACAAATACTTAAACATTGAACCGAATGCTTTATGAATTTTTTAAAAATACAGTAAAATTCACACATAGGTAATTTTGACTAAGTTTGAAGATTCTTATGTATTAAACAAATTAAGAAGGTAGACAATGATGGTCATCACAAAACTATGACAGCATGTATTTACATTTTGTACAAATGTATTTTCTCCAACTCCATTGTGATTGTCAGTAGACCAATGAGCCAAAGGTATAGTCAGTTCACCATAGAGAGAATGTCATAGCTAACATGTGGAATGACATCTTGTCTTTAGAGTAATATGCAATAAAAATGTGAGGCCAAGACTGAATTTTTTTTGACATATTTATTAAAAATTGTTCCTGTTGGTAGCTTTGTTAAGAAGAGTTTTTTAGAATAAGATTTGGCAGTGAGAAAACATTTGAAATCATTTAAAACTTACAAAGTTATCCTAGACATTCTAAGTACAGAAAGAAATATATAGGCAGAGGAACTCAAGTAGCCGTTAAGGGAAGGTTCTCAGGGCTGGAGAGATGCTCAGCAGTTAGGAGCACATACTATCTTACAGAGGACCTGGCCACCCACATCAAGTGGCTCACCCCCTCTGTAACTCTAGTCCTAGAATCTGGGCATCCACACAGACCCCCACACACGAACCTATACACATTCACATAATTAAAAAATAATAAAAAACCTTTGTTAAAAAGATTTTAAGGAGAAACACAAAAGAAAATTAATGGTAAAACTTCATTACATATTCCTAGATTAATAGAAATTTTAAATTCTGGCAATAACCAGGTTTGGTTAAGGATGTTTTAAAGCAAGAATTCTTATAGACAATGGGAATATAATTGGCACATCACTTTCGAAAGCAATATGACAGTATTTAGTTTAAGATTTGAAATTTGCATGTAGGGGCCAGCTGAAGTCAAGATGATTTATCAGATTAAAATGCTTATTGCCAAGCTTGACAGCCTGAATTTGATCCCTAGAAACTAGAAGGAGAGAAACGACTCCCACAAGCTGTCCTCAGTCTTTACACACACATTCTGGTATGCCCACACCCTGAAATGCCCACTGTATGCCCAGTGTACTCCATGTATGCACATGTACACAAGATAAATGAACATTTTAATTTAAATAGAATTTATGCATATGGGGATTTGACAATTCTATATTGTAAGTATATCTCTCAGAGAAATAGTTGGATTATGTACAGATACTGTTAACAAAAGAATGCTCATAGCAGGTTTTTTAATTTAAAAAAAAAGTGTGTTCATGACTGTTTTGCTCACGTATATGTCTGTGTATCACTTGAGAGCCTCATGCACACACAGTCCAGAAGGTGATGGATTTCCTGGAACTGGAGTTACAGATGGTTATAGTCCTCTGTGTGGATGAACTGGCTGGGAATCAAATGCTGGACTCTGGAAAAGCAGCCAATGCTCCTAACCACTGAACCATCTCTCCAGCCTGACCAGAGGAATCTGTTAAGGATAATAATGCCCTAGAAAGCCTAGATATCCAATTTTAGATCATTGACTATGGGGTTATTCATCTAATGGGTGAACAGAGTATAGTTGTACCCACTATAGATTTAGACATGCTAAGTCTACAAAACACAGCTGCTGAATATATGAGTAAAGCGCTCTGCAGTAGGGGAGGCCAGTCCCTTGTCTTGAAGATCTGGAGCACTTGCTTCCTTGAAAAGTTCTTGAGTGTTTCAAGTCATTGTATATTGAGAACTGTAATGATATGCAGTGATAGTATTCATGTTAGGGAAAAAAGTCAACTAGCATGTACAGTATAATCTTACCTATGATTTAAAAGTAGAAGGGGCAGGATACGTATCTTTTCATCATGGTTAAAGGTGGAAGTATAGCCTCCATATGCCTACCTGTAGCAGCCTATTGGCTTCATTATTGGGTTGTTTTTCCTTCCTCCCTACACCATCCCCAACCCTTCCAATACCCGACATTAGGTGGGAGAGAAAGGTTAAAGGGGAAGAAGAAGTTAATTTTGTTAGACTCCTTCCTGCTGATTGGGTGCCTTGAGCTCCTTGGGGCAAGGTTAATCTTCATGGTCAGGGTATCTCCAAACAGCAGGAGCAGCAGCAGCTGCCTCTCTTGCAGCTCTGGCATTATATACCCTCTGAAGAGTCCCCAGAGTTCGCAACATTAACTGTCTTCAGCTGGCAAAATCATGCCCCTGCCAGAGCACATGATAAATCGTAGTCAGCTGCTGTGGACACTCTGAAGCAGCCCCATACCCCACACCTGAGATTAAAACATTCACATAACTGGGCTTTTAAAGAAACCAAAAACTCTCATACATCTACCAGAGACTTTTAATAATTTATATTCATAGAAAAGCATTAAGAGAAAACACGTGAAATGGTCAGAGACTAATGTCCACACTATTGCATATTAGTGAAGTTAACTCTGGGTTGAAAATGCAATTCTTTGTAATTGCTTGGTTGCTTTTCTTTAAGTTTCATGCAGAAATTTATTTTGACCATGACTTGCAAAGCTACGTCCTTGTGGATCAGGGCAGCCAGAATGGTACTGTTGTCAATGGGAAACAGATTCTTCAGGTGAGTAACTGTGTAATGCTTACCTGTACTTCCTTGTCCAAGCTTAGGTCCTAGTCATTAGAGTTATCATTTGGTTCAGATCAGAGGTTAAGCCTGGTGTAACCTGGTTGGAAATCTCCAGAAAGGACTAGAAAAAGTATTTAGTAGATATTGGTCTATTGAGTATTGGGCTCTAATTATGTTTCTGTTGCTGCTTTTAGGTATGAATGTATCATAAATCTTATTTAGATTAAATATTCTTTTAAAAGTGTGTGTGTGCAACCACATGCAGAGTCACTTCCCTCTGCTGAGCCACTCGCTGGCTGAATGTGCATATAAGCAGCTTCGGTGGCCCTCTTTTCCTGCGTGCTGTTGTAAATCTAGCCCAGGTTTTCCCTGCAGTGGACCACTAGACATCCCTCACCTGGCCTTTTCTTGTCTTAATAATGATAAACTGGAATTTCCTGAAAACCAGAATCCCCTGACAAAGTGACGTAGGGAAGGAAGAGACTCATCCGTCACTGTGAAGCGGGTGTTAGGCCGTGTCAGACGTCAGGGAGCAGAGAGGAAAATGTTAGTGCCGGCTCCGTTTCTCCTAGTTGTTCTAGGGCCCCAGCCCATGGCATGGTGCCACCCAAGATCAGGAGGATCTTGCCACCTCAGTTACCTAATCTAGATGATCCTTGACAGACATGCTCAGAGGTCCCTGTGAACTGTATATGCTTCCACGGTGTGCAATAAGTGACTAGATCCTGTCCAGTTGCTAATAGAAACCATCAAGGAGACCTTGTTCTTACGCATCAAGAATGAAAGAAGGAATTAAATTACAAGGAAAGCTCAGTGGTTAAAGAATATTTACTGTACAATCATGAGGACCAGAGCTCTGATCCCAGGGCCTATGTAACAACTGTGCACCCACAAACCCGAACCCCACCTCTGAGCAGTTTTAACACCTTTTTCCAACATGCTTGCATATGTGAGTGTGTGTGTGTGCGCGCGCGCGCATGTACACAATATAAAGCAATTATTTTTTAAAGAAGAATAAAGGCAATCGCTTCTTACCATGTAGCTCTCCTCTGATTATGTGTTCTGCTAATAGATTGAAGTCTGAGTGGACTGGTGGGTAAGAAGATTGGTGGGCTTTGATAAGATCAAACTTATAAGTAGTTTTGGGGCAATATTATCAGGGATTTTGGGGTAGAGTCCAGAGTTCCAGATAAGTACTTGTTTTGCCACTAAGCTACTGTCGTGGTCCTAGTAGTGTTTTTCAGGGTCCATCCATCAAGTCATAGAGGTGTGCTTGTGTCTCCTATTCTGAATATTTCTCTACAATAATGTAACTGTGACTACTTTGTGTTTGTTTCATTAAAAATTTCTCATCTAGCCAAAAACTAAATGTGACCCTTACATCCTTGAACATGGCGACGAGGTGAAAATTGGGGAGACTGTCTTGTCCTTCCACATTCACCCCGGCAGTGAGACCTGCGATGGCTGTGAGCCAGGGCAAGTCAGAGCGCACCTTCGCCTTGATAAAAAGGATGAACCTTCTGGTACGAGAGGCATGTTCAGTGTGGGTGTGAGGGCTACTTTTTAGAACCTTTAATTCCCTGAGTGTTTAAAATGCAGTGGTGGCCTGGCCCCGCTGTGCCCTTGAGCCACACTCCCACCTTCACCTCACACTGGTGTGTGGGCTGCAGTAGTAGATGCACAACCTGTGCCTAGTTGGTGTGGCTTCTGTAGAGAAGACGCATGTGCTCTTCACTGAGTGCAGCTGAAGGCCAAGAAGCAGCCACTTGGATTTTGTCGGAATGAGCAGGGAGGTCTTTTCAAAGTCTTTTTAGAATTATATTTGTAAATTGACCTTCAGAATAGTGGGACATACTGTCTTTCTGGGCCTGGGTTAGGTATCTAAGAATATTTTCCACTTGCTGATGAGTGGATAATGATAATATGATTTTTATACTACTATAATGAAATGTAAGATTATGATTAAGATTATGAAATCTGCAGGAAATGGTTTGAACTGGAAAATATTCTTAGATAAACTAGTATTTTTTTTTTTTTTTTGTAAAGTCTGTCAAATTCAAACAGTTTTTTCTTTTAGTTGGTCCAGCGTTAAGTAAGGAAGAAAAAGAGTTGGAAAGAAGAAAAGCACTAAAGAAAATAAGAGGAAAGTATGGTTTGCAGGTAAGGGTGTCGAGTAGTGTTTCATTTGCTCAGTGGACCACACATTACATAAAATTAAGTACTACTTACTATGATTACGCATGTAATTTCTATAGTTCTGGTGTTTATAACTTAACTGCTGAGCTTGGAGTTGAAAATGTAGTAAGCCACATTTAAGTAGACAGTTCTGGTTTCCAAAAAACATTCATTAAAATACTAAAATGCTGCAAGAGCAAATGCATAATTGTATGGAACAAAGAGGAGTTCAGAAGTAGACTGGGTATTATAAATAGAAGGTTTAATTTTTAAATCAATGTAAATGTAGTGTGATAGAGAAAGGATGCCTGTCCCCGTCCCCAACAAAAGGTGCTAGAATGGTTGGATGGCCATCTGCAAAGATCAGAAACCAAAGAAAGAACAAGAACAAAATCCGTGGTGTTCCATGTTATATGCCTTGTACAAAATGACCTAGATGAAATCTATCTACATTGATATAAATGTAGAAATGTAAAGCATGTGTTTGTGAGATAGTTCACTGGGTAGAGGCACTTGCTGCCAAGCCTGAGGTCATAAGTTTGATTCCTGGGACCTGCATGGTAGAAGGAAAGGAATAATTTTCACAAATTGTCCTCTGACTACCATGGGAGTGGATTGGCACACATGTACACCCATGGATACACAGAAAATACTGGCTGATGTAAATGTAACCGAATCTTTAAAATGTGAAACAAAAAACTTAAAACTTGTAGAAATCTTCTGTCAATACTAGCTGTTGAATTAAGGGCCTCTAGCATGCTAACAAGGGTTGTAGCACTGACCTGTATCCTTACCCCCAGGAAATATTTCTGAAAAAGAAAAGATTAGTTTTCTAGGTGTGATGGTACACCCCTTTAATCCTAGCACATGGGAGGCAGAGGCAGGTACATCTCTGTGAGTTCAAGCTCAGCATGGTCTACAGAGTGAGATCCAGGACAGCCAGGGCTACACAGAGACACCTCCCATCCCCAAAGAAAAATTTATTTTAGCTTAAAATTACTGAGAGACGTAGTCCATTAATGTTAATGTTGGGAAAAGCAACAAATGCAGGACCAAGGATCTGATCACACAGGAAATGGAACAAAGCCCTTCCCAGGGACACACATCCTCTTTCCAGCAATGCTCTGCTTGCTAAAGGTTCCACACCGTCTCAAGCAGCACCGTCAATGGGCACTTTATCAAACAGGTACACCATGTTTTTTTTAAAAAAGCTACTAGATTTTAACAAACACTTCCCAAGGAAGATATATAATTGGAAAGTAAACACATGAAAAAATGCTCACTAAGGAATGTGGGAATGTGAAGGACCACAGTGAGACACCAGTAAGCGTCTGTAGAGCGGTGTGGAAATGTTAAGCTGACTGTAGACATCATTGGAAGGTTATGAGGACACAAGCTCATGGCTGGTAATGAGCTTCAACGGTAATACATGGCATGATTACTCTTGGAGAACAACGTGGGTCTGGAGGTGTCATTTCAGCTCATGGTATTTGCCTGAGAAGAGTACTGTAGCTCTCTATAGAGACTGGTAAGCAAATGTTTGTACTCGCTTTTTTAGTAACACCTCCAAACTTAGGATGCAGATGTCTTTTAAACATACCCATACTGTAGTCTTACAGTGAAGTACTATTTGTCAGTTAAAAGGCAAGGACTATTGAAACGGTGTGACATGGGCCGCTGCCAGACTGAGTGCACCTTTACCACGAGTATGTCATACTACGTCTGCTAAAAAGTGTGTGTCCTTCCTGGGGAATCCTTCCGTTCTCTGCATCCACACCTGACACAGGACCTAACCCACTGTGTCCTGTGAGGATGTGTGGGGGAGTGACAGAGTCAGAGAGATGGAGTTACATTAAAGCAAAAGCTGTTCTTCTCATTTTAAAATGACTCCTTGTTTTTGCCTCCTAAGAAACAGTACCAAACTATGTAGGGTTCTTGGAATCCTTAGAGAAAGGGGGAAGTGAATTTTTTTCTCTCAATCCCAGGAGTTCAGGTCTTATTATTATGGTTTCATACCTAATGTCGTGTGGGCACACATGCCACAGTGGCATGTGGAGGTCAGAGGACAGCTCTGTGAAGTTGGTGCTCTTCAATTTCTATGTGGGTTCTGGGGCTCAAGTTGCCAGGCCTGCAAAGACAAGTTCTTTTCGCCATTGAGCACTCATTCATGTGACCGAAGATGACCGTAACAGTCAGTAAAATCTACACTGGATTTTAGTGTGTTGCTATATTTGATTATTGATTATGTAATGTCTTTTTGATTATTTTGTGTATCACCCGAACAGCATGGAGCAAGGATAGCATGTCTGATAACAGGTGGCGTAGATAGCCGTTTGTTTTCATTCCTGTCTGCAGAGGCTCTTCTGAGCCATATTTACTGTTATATTTTTATTTGTTTTCTTTTTTTCTCAATTAATGATTTGTGATTGTTAAGAATACAGACTATGAAGATGAAAAAGCGCTGAAGAATCCAAAGTATAAAGACAGAGCTGGAAAACGTAGGGTGCAGATTGGAAGTGAAGGGACCTTCCAAAGAGATGACAGCCCTGCATCTGTGCACTCGTGAGTGTTGACTGGTGGCCTCTAAGACAGTTCTTGCTGCTCAGTCTTCTTACTTAGTAGCTTTTTTTTTTTCCTCTTGGTAAAGTAGCTTTGCTAATAAACATGAAAAATGTGATTTTGAGGTCTATAATGTTACCACATTTATATATTAAATTAGCTACATTGTTTTTCATTCTAGGTTGAGTCAATTTGAATCTTCCATGCAGAAATGAAAATTATGAAATTGTGATTGTTCTCTTTATTTCTCAAACTGTACTATTTGTACCAGGTTTAATTTTATAATCATAGTTGCCAGTAACTTTTCCTTGTGCATAGACTGGGACATCCTACTGTGAATGGAATCAGTTGATGCAGTGTAGTAAGTGTTTCAAGTTAGAGGCACTAGGCAGCAGGGTGAATACTTTTAAAATAGACAGCATTTCTTATGCAGAATAAGATGAAGATTACATTAGATTTAAGTTAGAAGGCAAAATAAATGAAGCACCTCGGCCTGCTTTGGCTTTATTAGAGAAGCTAAAGTAGCACCCACCTACCAACAAAAAGTACAAAATCATAACCCTCACATTAGAAAGTCCACCACATAGAATGAAGGGGTTCTAGCTCCCCTTTCTATTGGTACATTCATATAGACAGAAAAGCATCCTGTTCTGTGCTGACTGTTCAACCTTGCAATTCTGTGGAAGACCAGCACATTGAGAGTGCACATTTGACCAGTGAAACTCACTGCCCTGTTCTTCCCAAGGTCAACCACATACTGATAGCAAGAGCTTTTGTTTATTTTGAAATTTTAAGTGAATGGGGCAGTACAATATTCACATGGCATCTGTATTCTTTTGTCTTACATAGCTTTGCTTGGTCATGTTTATTTTCATTGCCATAGAGCTTACTTTATGAATGTCCTCAGCCTGCCTCAGTATGTGTAAACATATGAAGTGCTTATGATTTGTTGCTCTTGGGTTTGCTTGCTGGTACATACATCATTGGCTACATTTCCATTAGGTAGCATCTACAGAGTAGAATTGGTTTCCTCCACTTTAAGAAGTATTGTCAGATTTTTTATGGTAGCTTTACCAGTTATTTTTATGCATGAGCTTATTGTATATGTGGCCTTAGAAAAGCTTTTATAAGTCAGTTATCGCCTTAATTTTTTTTACAGTGAAATTACAGATAGCAACAAAGGCCGAAAGATGTTGGAGAAGATGGGCTGGAGAAAGGGAGAGGGCCTGGGAAAGGATGGTGGAGGAATGAAAACACCGGTAAGACTTGTGCTTTCAAAAAAAGACTTGTGCTTTCTTTCATTCATAAACTCTTTAAATAGACATTGCTTTGTGTAGTAATGAACCACACATTGCCTAGAGCTGGGGCTATAGTAGTAACCTGAAACAGACATGGTTAAGGCCTTTATTATGTTCTCCTTTAACACATGTGGGTTTTGTTTGATATTTTGTGCTTTAGGAAAGCCTTGTTTAGATTCTTCCCCCCCCCCCCAAATCAATAGTATTAAAGTATTATTTCTTGAACCAAAGGTTTTCTTATGGTTTTTAGTTGTGTGGGCTTTGGGTTGTTTGCTTTACTGTGTTGGGCATAAACCCAGGGCTTTGAACATGTTAAGCAAACACTCTTGCCAGCTACCCTCAATCCTTTTCACATTTTAAAATGACTTTACTAGTCTGGTGTTGAACATTGAAGGGACAGTTGATGTTAGTTTATACATAGGCAGTTCTGCATTAGCTGGAGAGTCTGATAGCTCAAGAGCCCCAGAACATTTTATGTGCAATACAGAGAATACTGTCTAGAAAACTGTGTACCTTAAAATCTGTAGTTCCGTAGTTGATGGGAGGTAAGTTATTTTTAGCACATGCATGTGCACACACAAACCCTTTATAAAGTAACTTGACAGTAGAACTTTTGTGGTACTTGATATCTGTCAAAACTGATGGACCGTCAGCATGAACCTAGTGCTAGTTTTGGCATTTTCATTGGAGCATGATGGAAAGAATGGTTTTGTAGTTAGACCTGAGTGTGTATGCACTTTATCACTGAGTCTTTGGGCATGTTTGAAGTGATATTGCTTATATAAGCTGGACATGGTAAGAACCATTCTTTAAGAGTATCCTATATAAAAAGCCCCTAAGCTTTACATGACGCCACAGTCTCTGGTAACTTCCTAATACAGTGAGGCCCTCGTCTCCTAATAGGGAAGTAAATAGCAGTCAGGTTTTCTTCATAACTCTGCGTGCAGCACTGAACACTGAACCCAGGGCCTTGTCCATGGCATTCGGACACTCCAGTGTCTGATGACTTTCCCAGGCCTCCTCTTCCTATTTTAGTGCTCAGTCCTCTTGTGCATGTACTTGAGTGAGCTAGGGTAAGAGTCTTAACTATGTCCATGGCCTGTACTTTTGGTTAGTGTGAAATGATCCAGATGTGTTCCGCCTGTGTCTGTGGACTATGAGCATGGCTATGAATGTAGCCTAAACAAAACATAAACTTACATAAAACATAATGGGACTTTTTATTGTTCAGTTTTTGGGTAACTTGCAGTTTCAGAGCATGAACTTTTGTAGATAAGAACATTCATCACAGTTGAAAAGGACAAGAAGCAGAGAGGTTTGATGATGGCTGTTTAAGGAACATTTTGTTTTTTTATAGTGTTGGCTGTACTTAGGTTTGGCAAGCCAATGCTAACAAAATGAGCTTTAAGCTCCATGGGAAATATTACATGTATTCCTGTATGTATTTATGCATTTTACATGTTTTCTTTGCATGAGCCATTAATAAATCAAAGAATTTTAGTTATACATCTCCATATAGCAGCATTTGGTGTGTTTAGGTTCTAAAACAGTTCATTTGCTCAACTTTCATAACAGATCCAACTTCATCTTCGACCGACACATGCAGGCTTGGGGACAGGGAAGCCGTCCTCCATCGATGATGTTCACTTTCTCCAGAGTAAGAGCAAAAAAAACTGGGACAAAGCGCGAGAGAGGTTTGCTGAAAACTTCACAGAGGTGAAACCTCTAAAAGACGCAGCAGGGGCTGTGCCGTGGGTGAAGGGGAGTGCAGAATGAAGGCCCCGCAGGAAAGAGCGGCGCTTCAAAAACAAGAGTGTGAAAACTTGATTGTAGATGCTTGTGTCCCTAAAACTCAGAAACAGGAGGAACTCTTAAGATGGCCCTGACCATACTTTTGTGGGGATGTGTGGTTTGTAGCTAATAGGAAGTGGTTTCTGAGTACAGGAACTGAGTGGACTGAAGTGCACAGACACAGCTTCCGGGCTTTTGTTGTTGTATGCTGTGACTTACCACACCTGTAGAGTGCAGTCAGCCACGTGTGCAAAAGTGAAATAACCACTGATGACTTCAGTGTACATTTGTCCTTTTTCATGTAGTCATTATTGTAAGATGCACAGACAAGAAATGTCAAACGTTTTTCAATAACCCTATGTGTATACTTGTTTACACCTTTTAGAACTTAGGTTTTTTTAAAAGTCGAGAAACCATGGGTAGTGGAGCTGAATTTTATTATCCTTGAAATAACTGCAGTAATATGGAAGGACTGATGAGCAGGTGACATATTGTAGGAAATTAGTCTCATAGTGTTTCTTCTGTGAAGAATGTCGATTTGTACTATATATTCAGCATTTGCCTTTGGTTTTTTCCTAACTGATACAATTGGGTGCAGTATTGGCATATTTCATGTGCTAGGATCGTTAGCTTTGGTTCCCATTGCAGGCAATGGGACTGCGCCCGAGAAACCTGGCGACTGGCGCAGATGGGTCGCTAAACCAAGGCTTCACACACAAACACTCACTGGAAATGTCCTCCGACGCAATAAAAAAACATCTTAAATGCTTGATTTCTGGAATTTAAACATACTGCTCTTTTGTGTATTTGCATCCAGCCAGCATTGTCCCCTTTGAATCAGCAGACCAGTGGGGGAAGGAAAGGCCTCTGGGGCGGGCGTCCTGTTTGCCACTGCTGTGCTCCCCTCCAGCTGTTCCCTGGGAAGGGGACACTTACATTGTCCCCTTTTCTTGGTAGTAAGAATAAACTGTAGCTACCTATTTGGAAAAAGAAAGAAAGAAATACCTTTGAGATACAGAAACAAGTGCAGGAATTTCTGTCCTGGAAGGTGGAGCTCATACTCTAGTGCTGCATGGTGTGTGGTGGGTGCTGGGCAGTCAGGGATGACCAAGGGGGAGAGAGAGGGCCAGCCAGCAAGTCCCTCGAGGGCGAGACTGACAGAATTTGGCCCTCTAATTCCTCAATTGGATAGTGTTTCTTGTGCCCTTACAAGTGCACACATATGTGCAGGCACACACAGACCATTTGAAGGCAGCAGGAATCCTCTGCATTATTTTCTCTAAAATAAAAATCAGAATTATACTTTGGTGCTGGTTTCCTGAATAGGAAACAGTAGGACCTTCAAAACAGGCTTTGCTTCGGGTGGCTCTTCCATGTGCTTAGTAAAATGACTGGACTATTTCCCATATTTAGTCTCCTTTGGGGGAAGTGTTTTTCATAGGTCTTTTTGCTAAGAAAATGGAAAACCAGAAAACAGTGGTAAGAACTGAAATAAATGTACATAGTATGTGCACTCTTAAACCTCTGCAGATCTGGAGTCTCAGGGCTGTACTATGTAGTGTTAATGTATTGAATAAATGTCTTTCTGTTTCTGTCTGGAAAAGAATTTTATCTCACATGTGTCTGTCAGATAGCAAAAGAGGAGATGTGCGTGTAACCAGCTGGGAGGCTGTAAACAATGGATGTGAACATAAATGTGAGTTACATACAATTTGGATTTTGCATAAAGTTGTTTTAAATGCAAATTTTAAGTTCGTTTATCATGTGGTGCAGATTTGCTAATTCATATAGTAGGTTTTAAGTGGTTGGTTTAAATTGAACTACAAATTGCTGAATTTTAAGCAATTTAGTATCTTAATTTTGTTCAGAACATGAAAAATGTACAGTTAAGGACCAAAGAAGCCATTCACTTTAACAAATCATTTTCCGGTATTTAATAGCTAATGGACTCACTCCTACTCAAAAAGAGAGGACTTTTATTTCCAGCCTTTTAAAGAGGGTTACTTCCTGCCTTTACTCTTTGTTCTAATTGTGAACTCCAACTTGCCTCACCCAATTCAGAAGGCTTTCCGGTTTTTCACATGAAAGCCCATTTATTAATTGGGTATGTTTCCCAGGTACAGGCAGAGGGTAGAAATCACAAAGAAAAACAGGAGTGTGGAACCTTGTAAAGTTGTGGAATAGGAAGGGTTCACATTGCTGGTACCTGGGGACAGTATGGAATCTAGCACCTAAGGTGTCCTTGGGACAATGTGGAGGTAGTTTCCCAAGAATCTGGCCATATGTGTGTTTTTCTCAAAGTGTCGCTTTCATTTCTGCTTTGAATCTTTGATTCAGAGCATTTCATTTGCTCTCTCAGACTTTAAGTTAGGATGCCTTTGGAGTCCTTAGAGTGAGCTGGCGTTTCTGTGTGTGCCTGCCCATCAGGGCCCAGGCTTTGCCTTTTGCCCTTCTTGCTTTGTCATAATTTTGGCTTGTGGCAAAGTGACTTTTGGAACTCTGGCCATAGCCATACTTCAGGAAGAATGGTACAAGAGTGGTGCTTGATGCCATTTTTTTTTTTTTTTTTTCTGTCAGGAAAGCCAAGTCCAGCTGACACTTTGATGTCCTAAAGGGACTCATGAGAAGCAAGCAACAAGTGGTCGCAGTTAGCCTAAGCCAATCGTGACCCATCAGTTGGGGCTGAGCGTGTTGCTACTAGAGGTTGAGGTTCAGTGGACAGCAGAAGAGGAAGTAGAGAGTAGGTATCCATTGGCCAGGTGACCTAACTCTTCTCAAGTAGGGACTGTGTTGACCAAACTATGATGCATCCTTACTATCTTTGCATCCATTCAAACAGGGACTTTGTACACTGATACGGAAAATCTGTCACTGCATTCTGATTCTTAAAAGGCAAATTACAGGATGTGTAGAGTCTCCATTCTATTTTACAAGTGGGCACACATTGAACTATTAGTGATCTAAGGAGTATGCAGATTTCTACTTTTAATTATTGTTTATGTATGAGTTAAATCCAGGGTCTTACAAGTGGCCTACTACTGAGCTGCACCCCAACCCCTACTGAAGAGTTGAGCAGGCAGGGCTTTCATTGGCTTACCCTTAGCAGGAGGGTAGCTGCTTGGCTGAAGGGAGCAGAGGAAGGCTGGAGAAACTGAGGGCTAATTTGGATGGCAAATCCTCAGCCTCCGGCGGGTGCTGTGCAGTGCCAGAAGGCCACAGGCTTTGTATGTGTCCTCACTGCTGTTTCTTCAGTGTCTAGATCAGGATGGATGCCCGGCAGGTTCTGGGTAATTTATAGCTGGGATGCAGTGCACATGGGCTGTCTATCAGAGACCACTGTAGGCACTTGGCTTGTATTCCTGACTCTCAACACTTACGAATTAGAAAACCTAGGCTCAAGAGGTCTTTTGTTTGTTGTATCTATTGGGGAGTTAGGGTAAATCCTCATCATTGTCTGCATTTAAAAAACAAAGGAGGGATCTTTATTGTGTTCAAGGTCAAAAGCACTGCTTGCTGGAAGTGACAGTGACACCCCCACCCTGCCAGCTGAGGGTTCTTTCTCTTTGGTAGAAATCTCAGGTACAGATGCAGCAAAATACGTGTCAAGTGCTGGTGTCTGGTGGCAGTGAGCCACTGGAGCGGTCAGGCAGAGGCTGTGCTATGGTCCCTGTGCAGCCCCCTCCGGTGCCCCACCTGGCACTGGCCAGTGGTAACAGCTCTCAGGCTGGGGGCTGCGACCCTGGTCCCAGACCCTTGTCAGGTTCCTGGAAGCCTTCTGGCGCTGGTGCTTGCAGCTTTTCTTCTCTGGCTCTTCATAGCACTTCATCCTTTAGCCTCAGCTCTCCACTTTCTTGTCCTCCCTCTAACTTCTTCCTTGCCCTGGCCACTCTCAGAATTTATAGCCACTGGCTCTAAATGCTGGTCTTCCACACTGCGGCTCCTGCTGGACCAACTAAGGTACCCGCCTTATGGGGCACAAGCCAGGTGCCTGGTGCTTCTGCTATCTCTCCCTCTCTCCCTCTCCACCCCCTCCAGCTCTGAGGAAGCCTGTTCTGGGGCCTGCTTTGCAACAGCAATGGAGGCGGCAGAGGAGAGTGCCTCTGAGTGAGCCTGATGAGTCTGCTTGTGTAGCTGGGAGTGTGCGCACCACAGGCTGTGTGGACAGCCCCAGCCTTGCCTCAGCACCCGTTACGGTCATGGATGCTTTGGATTTGGACCAACCACAGCCTTGTCCTGGACACCTTTACAGCTCTTTCTGTTAGGTCAGCAGGGCTCACGCTGCCCCTCTAGCCTAGGTGGAAACAGTTACAGGGTTATTTAGAGTTCTAGGCTTAGTGCACAGTTTTGAACAGCCTGGCTGAGGTTACTTCTAGGTCCACATCACCACCAGGACCGACACTAGTTCCAGGGCCAAGCAATAGGCCACCTCCTGCTTGGCTTGTGTCTTAGGGTTATTCTTGCTGTGACTAAAAACTATTATGGTCAGAAGCAAGTTGGGGAGGGAAGGGTTTAAACCCTTGGCTTACACTTCTACATCATCGTCCAGCATTGAAGAAAGTCAGGGCAGACACTCAAACTGGGCAAGAACCTGGAGGCAGGAGCTGAGGCAGAGGCCTTGGAGGAGTGCTGCCTACTGGCTTGCTTTCCCCTAGCTTGCTCAGCCTGCTTTCTTCTAGAACCCAGGACCACCAGTCCAGGGATAGCACCACCCATACTGGGCTGGACCCTCCTCCATTAATCACTGATTATAGCCAGGCCTTTTGAAGGCCTTTCTTCAGTGAGGTTCCCTCCTTTCAGGTCTTCCTGTTGTCCTATCCTTAGCATTTTCCCTATTTGCAGGAAAATGAAATGTCAGAAGTACTGACAATACAGACTTAATTCATAACACTAGTTGTTTGAACAGATGGGAATCATGCCCAGTGGCCCACGGAGAGGTGTGCCTCCCTTGGTATGTATCTGCAGAGCTGGGGTTTCAGTCTTAGTTCTTTTCATGTGGGATGGTGAAGAGCACAAGGTGAACAGTTCCGTGGGCCTGGGTTCGAGTTAGAGCTCCGGTCCCTTTTCGCTGAATGACCATTGGAAATGCATTTAATCTGTGCACCTTGGTGTTTCGTTGTAACACCAAGGGAACACTGGGAATTGTGAATGAGAAGGGCCTGCGTAGCACTGAGTAATAACCCTCAACTATCAGTATTAGCACTGTTTCTTTCTGTGCTGTTGATCCCCAAGGGGTGTATGTGTGTGTAGGGAGTTGAGACCTGGAGTGCACATGTAGTTGACATCAGGGAAGAACAGAAATGGGGCTAAGACATTCACTTTGTTCCCCACAGTGAAAGGCAGTGGGTGTAGACAAGAAAACTGAGTTAGGAACCGAGAGTCTCTCTCTCTTTTTTAAGATTTATTTGTTTGTTTATTATTTATACAGTATTCTACCTGCTTGTGTGCCTGCATGCCAGAAGAGGGCACCAGATCTCTTATGAGCCACCATGTGGTTGCTGGGAATTGAACTCAGGATCTTTGGAAGAACAGCCAGTGCTCTTCACAGAGAGATGGAATGAGCCATCTCTCCAACCCCAGGAACTGAGTTTCTTAATGCATTTTGGAGAATAAGTAGAGGGTTGGTAGGTAAGACAGGGAGAAGAGCTGGAAGCTATTATAAATGATCTTGGCCATCCTCTAAGGAAGAGTGGATTTGACAGGACTTTAGAAAGAAAGATTTTAGAAACTTGTCTTTGAGCAGCATACATAGGCAGAAAACAGCCCTGGGGCTTAGCACAAGCCAGGTGCTGTATCAGGTTCTCAGGCAGATCACAATGAGCAAGGGCACATGGACAATCTGCTACCTTCATGGAGCCTCCATTTATATTCAAGTAGAATTAGGCAAAATGCAAAAGCCAAGCAAAGCACAAAAGGCCTCGGAATGCCATGATTTTGATCCCAAGCCATTTTAATTCATTTCCTAGTTTTAAAGCTAGATTTCTTGGGATGAGGCATGGGGTGGAGTTTTCTTCTTTTGTTATGTTTTCAGATCTGTCTTCAAACCTCTTTAGAGAAGTCTTGCAAACTGTGTCTTTAACTATTCTTAGTCATCTTTTTGAGGTTTGAGACATGAAGATGACAGTAACACCTTGTCAAGGCCACGGGCCCTCATTTGATTGTGTGCCTTATCTTATAGCCTGAGAACGGTAGCTGACAGCAGCATAGACACTGGGTCACACTCAACCTGAGCAGCAACCCCGGCTGTGCAGAGACACACCAATACAACATCAAAACGGAGGCTGTGAGCCACGCTGCTAGGTGCTGATGCTGATGGGGACAGTCCCTGGAGGTCAAGGGGGTCTCCGTGTGTGTGCACAGAAGGGCGTTCCTGTCTCTTCTCAATCGCTCTCAAAGTCACAGAAAAGTGAGCTTTCCTCATCTGTCTGAAAACACCATGGCGTAGCACCGCTCTGAACACGTGCTGAACAGAGTGCTGGTGGAATGTTATTAGATGTATTTGAACACGTGTGAGTGAATTACTTAACTCCCCATTACCAGCAGACTCAAAGGTTAGGAAGGTCAGCGGCTCATTCACCTGAACAGTACTTATCTTCACCAAACGCCCTAGAGAATCATTCTGAAAGATCAAAGCTCTCATTACCATTTAGCGGTTTTCTTAAAGACTTTATTTTAATTCTATGAAGTCTTATCTCAGAAATGTCATAATTAAGATTTTCATAAGAAGAATCATTTAATAGTGTTTAAGTACATAATGACTGCCAGTGTTCCATGTCATAAACCAACTAAAACCAGCTTTAATCTCTTCTGTAACTAGGCTGCTTTACTTAACCCTAAGTTATGGTGCTGTCAGACCAAGTTATTAGTCACACAAAAATAATTATCATGGCTTTATTATAATCTCACCTTATTAGTCAGAAATATTAACCTGGCTAATCATGTGCCATACTTGTCAGGTGCTGGCACTATTTTTAAACATGAAAAAAATTCTGAAAAGATGGGTATTTGCTAACTCAAGGGCGGCCTAAAAAATGTGCTAGATCTAGTGGCCACTCTGAGAGGCATTTGCAAGCAGGAAGTACTTTTGAAAAAACTGTCTACTCTCCCAGGTCAGTAAGAAGGGGCCACTGTTGTGAGGCTTGTCATGTGACCTGTAATCTTAGGTTACAGTTTTGGCTGGAGGGAGCAGTCCCTTTGGGGTTGTGTTTGTGTGGCTTGTGTACCGCCTCCCAGGGAGCCTGTCCTTTCCCAGGGCTGGGCAGGACTGCCGTGGAGCTCCTTTTCAAATAAAGTAAAACTGGAAGGCCTTGTCATTTAGCCTAACCACTTGCCAGCATTTCCGCAGCCCACCCCGGTGTGGTATGTGGTATCATCTTACAGAGGAGCAGACTATGGCCCAGGGCTGGGGGTTGGCACTGTTAAAATGCTAAGTGGCGGGAAGCTTGGGTTTACCCAGGGCTTTAGGCGTGCGAGTCTGAGTTATTACCCTACCAGGTTAGAGGTACATTCATGCCAGTTTATTGGTAACCACTTACCGCTGCGCAGCCTTCTACTTTAACCTGATCAACAAAGTCACGGATGTTTTCAGGACTCTGGAGGCCCCTGATTTCCCTCTGGAGACATTCTTAGCAATAACCTTCCAGAATATCTGTCCCAAAAGTCTGAGTGTTCCCTGCTCAGGGCGAAAGGATATCTGAAGAGACAGCTCAGGTCCCCACTGTGGCACCAATTCTAGGAGAGTTGTGCACCTTTTCCTTTCTCGCTTCTGCCTTAGCCCATGGTAAAATGCTTGTGGCAGGCAGAATAATGAACTCCCCTCAATGATATCTGTGCAACCCTTGGAGCCTGTCCGTCAGTTATGGAAGGAAGGAAAGATTAAAGTTCGGTTAAGGTTAGGATGCTGACCAGCTGTCCTTAACATAAAGAGCAATTTTAAACATTAGAGGTAGATAAATGTAACAGAGTCAACTGGGAATGGAGGGGAGGATGCTATGAGCCAAGGAATGTGCACAGCCCGTGGAGGCTGGAAATGGCACAACTGGATTTCCCTGTCGAGCCTCAAGGGGATAGACTTCCTGACCCTTGACATCCATTTCAGAATTTGCAAAAACTCTGAGTCAAATTTGTTATAAGTCACTAAAATGGCACAGGACAAAGCCAGCCTCACCTTTCTCTGAAAGTGTTGTCAGCCCTCAACAACAGAGATCGTGGATGGCACA
>CM053750.1:1575607-1629778 GCA_028658305.1 Pachyuromys duprasi | reverse complement strand
TTTCTGCACCAGTTTTCAATACAGACAGTACAGAAACAGCATAGCAGAATTGTAGTTCCAACTACCCATCTTCTCCCCTACTCACTACAGCTTCAGGATGATGCCATCCGCAGCCCTGCTGATACATGCAAGTCCAGGTCGTGAGCCTATGAACAGCCTGCTCTAGCCAGGGTGTGGATCCAACCCCTGCTTCCACTTCTGAGCTCGAAGACTCCACCTCTGTTGATTCCAGAATGACCAGATGCCAGCTTGATGCTTGTCCCACCTAGATGTTGAGTTTGCCAGTAGCCCTTATGGCTAGAGGCAGGATGCCTGTAGAGGGGACTGGGGACAGATGGCCTGCCGCCGTGGGCAGCCGCCACTGTTTGCTGAGTGGCTGAAGCACTTTCTGGAGTTTATTTTTGACTCCCATGGCCAGCACCCAGACTCTTCTGGCTCCTGTTATCATTTTCTTTATGGCAAAGAATCTAAAAGTATAATTCTAAAGGTGACCCCTTCCGTTTGATGGCTCTGACCACCAGTGAGAGTACCATTTCTCATTTCTTTGCTTCTAAAGTATCCAGATTCAGATTTGTGACCTGATTTATAAATGCACCTTAAGCTAAACTCCAGTCATCAGAAAAAATGCCATTGTTACTAAGCTAACATAAAATTGCAAATGATTAATGAAATGACAGACTTTGGGAAACTGTCTTTCTGTTCTTAGGCTGTGGCATGACTTTCGGATGCCCTGTGTAAGAAAAGGGAGTGTTAACAGGCCAGTGTGGCCTACATAGCAATTTCCAGGCTGAGACCCCATCTTAAAAACCAAAAAAATCCCAAAACAACCCTGCTTCCAATTAAGCTACTTTTCTGTTGGGAATTTTAGAGAATCAAAGACAAATGAATCATAAGACTAACTGCTGTGCCCAGATCTTAAGGTCCCCAGTGACCACCAGGAGCCGGACCATGTATGCCAGAGTAAAGAGCTTTATTCCGGTTTAAGCTTGGTCTCCATCATCACCAACGCAGTGGATCAGAGAGGAGAGCCCTGAGCAGCTACGTGACAGGGTTTTTATTTGGGGTTTGAGCAAGAACCCAGAATTCCCAGCTTAGCAGTTACCCGATTATCCTCAGGGTATTCCTTGGATAGGGAATTTTATGGTTTTGTTTGTTTAATTCTAGGAATTGGTGATCTATGGCCTAGTTCCTGGGACTGATGACTTTTGGGGAAGGGGGTCAGGCCTGGTCCTAGAATGCATCTGATACCTCACATACTTATATAAGCACAGATGAGTAAACTGGGTCCCTCCACTCCCCATGGCTCAAGCCTATCAGTGACGCCACAGCAAGATCCCATGCAGCTGTAAACTGGCTGGTCTGTTCAGAGGAGCTCCCTTCAAGGACGATTCATGGCCATACAAATGGGTAGGCTACACAGGTGCTCTGCTGCTGAGCTGTACCCCAGCCTGGGTATATGTCTTCGTGTTGAAGGCTCTTAGAGGAAGGCAGACTGGGGCAGAGGTACCAAAAACAGGGCTGTGGCCAAGCCGAGAGCCAGGGGGAGGGGAGATGTTGAGGAGACGGGTCCTGGGGGGAACGCTCACAGGTCCTGAAGTGTGGTGGAGGGTGCGGTATTTCATGGAACTAAGCTCAAGATTGCATGAATCATCGCAGTCGTGCATGAAGGGAAAGCCTCTGAAAAGTCTTTTCACCTACACAATGAACATGTCATGAAGTTGCTACCTGACAGAATTGTGAGGGGACTTTGGAGATAGGGTCTCAAGTAGCCCAGGTTGGTCCCAAACTTGATTACGTAGCTCAGGATGACCTTGAACACCTGATTCTCTCGTACCTCTACCTCCCAAGTGCAGGGATTACAAGAGTACATCACCAGGCATCCAGCAGAGCTAGCACACAGTAAATGCCCAGGAAATGTTAATGTCACTATTTTCACTAACCAGAAACAGACAGAAGCATGCATATCTCTTGAATTTAAGGCCAGCCTGATACAGATGAACTTCTAAGCAGAGAAAAAGTTAGATCCAGGTGTGGTGGTTCACACCTTTAATCCCAGGATTTGGAAGGCATATGCCTTTGATCTTGTAAGACAGAGGCAGGCACAAACGAATTACAATGTTTTAATTTTAAAAGCTGCTTATAAAAGGCAGGCTAAAATTTAATGTAAATGTCCTTTATAATCTAAATATGTATATGTGTGTGTGTGTGTATATATGTATATTTAATTTCAAAATTTCAAAAGAACTTTAAAAATTTCAGTTGAGAGATAATACTTTTTCTATTACCAAAAAACATTTTGCCCTAGGAAAAAATGTAACCCACCAAAAAAGAAATCCTCCAGAGTTAGGGTTGGGGCAGGGTTTTGTTTTTATCTCTCCGGGAGAATAAAAACATCTAAGGAATTTGGAGACCACCAGACAAATGAAACATCTGAACAAAAAGGATGGATTATCAAGAGCAAATGTGACAAGCAAAAGACTAATTTGCCTAAGTGGTATTGCCCACCTCCATCTTGTCTCTTCTGCCCTCTCTAGACATAAGTCACAAATGGTCTTTATGTGGTCCCCATTCAATTAGAAATGAAGGCTTTGGGGTTGCAGTGTGCTCTTCTCTCTTCTCTGAACCCATGCATGCTTGTTTAAGGAAATTCAAAATCTGTCTCATATCAGAAGAGCCACCTGTTATAACACAGGGTAACAAAAAAACATAAGGGATTGTTCTACTGCCACTGGCCTCATAATCCTTTGGTTTTCGTTTGACTCTCTAATTTTTTAAGGTATATTATCTCAAAATCTGTATGATTATTATGTATATATAAACTTTCATGATATTAGTTATAAACTACTTTTAGAAATAAGCTTCATCTAGCTTCCCATACACGTTTCCAGGTTTGAGTCTGAAGCAGGAAACTAGAAAAAGTTTGTGTACCTCATATGTACTCAGTAGATTATGGTCCTCAATCCTTTCTGAGAGCCGCTGAACATGGTGTTTTAAAAGTTTAGGTTTTCTACCACTCCTAACAGTAATCTTTTAAGTTAACAAGAAGATGGGGCCACCAAGGACAAATCCACCACCTGGATTGTATAACAACCACCACCAGAAAAAAACTGTTCCACATTTCTTCTGCTGTCTAGTTCTGCGTAAGAAAATGGACCTTTGAGTTTACTGTTATGTTCTGCCTAGTTGAGATTGCCACTAAGCTATGATCACCACCCAAAGATCAGCTTTGGACTGACTGCTTAGGACATTAAAAATGCTTCGTTCATATGAGAACATTTTTCAGAACTTTGAACTTAAAAATACTTAATCCTTAAGACTGCCAAATACAACCATGCTGGACATTGTGGAAAGCTTAGCAAAAATTGTTTAATATTTGTAGTTTTACCGTATCATTCCTTTTTATTTAGACAAAGGGGGGTGTCACAGAAATAATAGAGGAACAATAGGGGGAAAGGGTAGATTATTGCATCTACTCTTATAGCTCTTTGTATATTGATACAAAATTAAGGTTATAATTGATTACATTGGTATAGACTATTTGTATATTGATACAAAATTATAGTTTGGTAACAGCATACTATGTATCAACTCTTTTTAAGGTATTGTACCTATGTAATTCTTAGTAATGCAATGTAGAGTTCTAGTGGGTTTGAAAGCTACTCCCATAAACTGTTTAAGATAATTAAGAAATGCAAACTAATAGTGAATCAACTTTGTGGTTTTGTTAGGTACTAGTTTAGCTAAACACAGATATTTTCTAAGTCAGTATATAGCTAGAAACAAGTAACCCAGATATAGAGATAGATGCTCTTCAAAAACCTCAGGATCTAGAGAATATGGCATTTAAGGATTGAGAATTTTTTCACAAAGAGAAATGTCAGCTCTTGGAAGCACCCCTTTTCAACTTCAAAGAAGATAACAAGCATCAAAAAAATTATTTAGGAGGTGACTTCATATATGGCACGTTAGCCTCTGGGCAAGGAATGCCCTTGCTTCTACTGTAGACAGAATGCTGGACAAACTGGATGCTGGAAAGTTGATCACCAAGCTTTACAAGGACAAGGCAGTCAAGTCCTTCATTTTACCTGCTTCACAGAAAAGTCTGTCAGATATTGAGCGAGAACAGCTGAAGATGATGCTTCAACTGTCTGGGCAGCTGTTAGGCTCTGTCATTTCTATAGTTTTAGAAGCTGCTTGTTCTTCACTTGCTGTTTATTCAGATAATATTAATCCTTCTCAGGTCTCTGATAGGGCTGAACACTAAATAGTTATAATCTTACAATTACAATAAAGTTCTTTAGGATTTGATATGTCTTAGGTCTAAAAAGATGATTTTTATTAGTATTGCAAGTTTTGATACAAAGTGATTGAGGTACAAAACTTTGGACTCACCAAAATAGAATATTTTTTTCAAGGTCACCAATTACATAAGGTCTAGACATTGTGAATGTAATTTTTACCTGATAGTAAAAATAGTTTATTGGTGTCAGAAAAAAAGTTGCAGGATATTTGATCCCATTGTGAATCACAAAATTGTGAACTGTAAAACATTGTTTCTTTAGTATGGTTGAGCCCTATCACACACCTTTAATCCAAGAACTTTGTTTATTGTAAACTGGTGATTATGGCGTAGTTCATTTAGTCCTAGCACACACCTTTAATCTAAGAGCTTTCTGCACACAGGATTTTTTTAAACAAATTTTTCTCTTTTTAAGATTTATTTATTATTTATCCAACATTCTGCCTGCACACCAGATCTTACTATAGATGGTTATGAGCCACCATGTGCTTGCTGGGAATTGAACTCCGGGATCTTTGGAAGAACAGTGTTCTTAAAGAATTAAAGAATAAAAGGGACTTTGAATTGGGGGGTACTTAAGACAGCTTGGAGAAGAAGTAAGGGCTTTCTTTTCAATTCATTCTCTGGCTTTAGCTTACGCTTCAGCTCCTCCTCAGCTCCCTAGCTTTTGGGGCTTTGAGCTAGAGAGTCCTTTGAGCTTTTTCCATCCAGACCCTGAGCTGAGAAGGAAGGAGCTAGGTGCTTTTTCTGTCTCTCTGAGCTAGCAGGTTTCTACCCCAGTATCTGGCTCTTGAGTCTTTATTGGTAAAATAGAACTGTTGGGATTTTCCTTCTTTTAAAGAACAGATTATAATTTATCCTTCTCAGGTCTCTGATCACATCGACAGCTAAACTAACAATGGTAGTTTATCAGCTAGAGATCAGACAATTATAGCTCCTTACCTCAAGTTCGAGATTTTAACATTTCTTTGGTATAAACTTAAAAGTGTTTCTCATGGCTTAATTTACATGCATCCAGTCTTCTGGACAGAGGGAAGTCATCCCTCTTTCATGATGTGTCATCACATTGAAAAGCAAGATTAAATGAGCTTCTGTCCTTCTGCCCTACGGGAGGTCTCTTCCTCCCAGAGCTTGCCTTAGGACACCTGTGTTACTGACAGGTGTCACAAGGATGGTAAGATTGCTGCTATCCCTGAGCTCACCAGTGTTCATGCTTTTAATCCAAAATTGTTTTCCTAGCCTCTGCTATGTTCTGACACAAAGATGTACGCCTACTGCTTTTTTCTACAATGTGTATTTCACTGCAGATTGCAAATAATTGTGGTGCTAACATGTAAAACTTATCTCCTTTATAAACTTAAAAAGATTCTTGTAAACTACAGGAAATCCACCTCAATCCACCTCTCAGGTCAAATGGACTCCATATAATTACTGTCAAGCAACAGCCTAAGTTTCCCACCTTTTTCCTAGTTCAGAGGATGGGATTCCTCCCTCCACCCATCCTCTGGTTTGGGACTCCCCTCCTCCACCTATCAGGACCATGGGCCTAAAAGTTTCAAATGTATACCTAAGAAAAAGGTTTCTCTCCCTTACCTGCTTTGTCTTCTGCCTACACACACACACACACACACACACACACCTCTGAAAAGAGAGATCCGATCCAATGACATCTCACATGGATCCTGGACACTGGATCAGCAACTGCATCTGATCTCTCCTATGTGTCCAAACAGAAGGCATCTTAACCAGACATACCTCCAAACGTGACAGGCTAGGCAAATTTCTGATTCATTTCCTTTTGAAGTGGAGATATCAGACATCTCTGAAACATTAATCAGTGATTGATCAAAGTGATCCCTGGCAGTCAAAAGAACCCAAATGTCCTCATTCCCACCCTCAGTTTTTAAAAAGGGAGGAATGTTAGTATAGAGGTTATCCCACTAACCTGCCCAGGGCCATAGCAACACCTTATGTCATCACCTGCGGCTGCCAGGTGTGTGCCAGATAAAAGGACCCACTTGCTATCCCAGCTCTCTCGATCTCGCTGTTCTCCCTGTCCCCTTGCTCTCTGTGTTGGGCACCCACTTTCTCCCCCTCCCTGCCCTCTCTCTCATTCTGCCCTCATGGCCCACTCACTCTACTCCTTCCCCAGACCCCCTACCCTTTCCCACAATAAGCCTCCTTTATTACCAGATCTGTTGGCCTATAATTCCTCAATGGGTATGTACACCTTGGTACGGGCCATCCACGGTGGCCCCACCGTCTGATTATATAACAGTACCTGTCACTGAGTCCAAGCCAGGGAAAGAGGATTTAAGTAAAAATATGCTCAGTGCCTTGGGAGGGACAGGAGCAAAACAGGAGTCTCTCTGGGACTGGCCCCATTGGGGGAGGGGTCTATAGATGCTGAAGGTAAGGAACTAGGGAGTCAATCAAAATCAAGGTCATGTTTTGGAACTCGGTGCTGAGACGAGATCATTCATTAGGAAAGGAATAGACCATTTCTGAATAAAGAATCTTATCTTCATTTCCATACTCCTCCCCTGAAAGGCTTGGGGTGTTCTGAGTCTTTGGTGGTTAGAGAACCTTCTGGCTTTAAAAAGCCTTCAGGAGCCCGTCGGTTCCGGAGTAAGTTCCAGGTGGCCCAGCCGTGGGTGTGGAAGGGGAGGATCGTCAGACCCTAGCCAGCTAGAAGCTAACGGAGGCACCATGCGAGAGGTTGTGCACATCCAGGCGGGCCAGTGCGGCAACGAGATCGGCGCCAAGTTTTGGGAGGTCATCAGTGACGGGCATGGTATCGACCCCACTGGAAGTTACCATGGAGACAGTGATTTGCAACTGGAAAGAATCAATGTATACTGCAATGAAGCCACTGGTAACAAATATGTACCTAGGGCCATCCTGGTGGACCTGGAGCCGGGCACAATGGACTCAGTCAGATCTGGACCGTTTGGGCAGATCCTCAGGCCCGACAATTTCGTGTTCGGTCAGAGCAGTGCAGGAAATAACTGGGCCAAGGGCCACTACAGAGAGGGCGCCGAGCTGGTGGACTCCATCCTGGACGTGGTGAGGAAGGAGTCCGAAAGCTGTGACTGTCTCCAGGGCCTCCAGCTCACCCACTCCCTGGGGGGAGGCACTGGCTCGGGCATGGGGACCCTGCTCATCAGCAAGATCAGAGAGGAGTACCCAGACCGAATCATGAACACCTTCAGCGGCATGCCCTCACCCAAGGTCTCTGACACTGTGGTGGAACCCTACAATGCCACCCTCTCGGTGCACCAACTGGTGGAGAACACAGATGAAACCCACTGCATCGACAACGAGGCCCTGTACGACATCTGCTTCCGCACTCTCAAGCTGACCACGCCTACCTATGATCTCAACCACCTGGTGTCGGCCACCATGAGCGGGGTGACCACCTGCCTGCGCTTCCCAGGCCAGCTGAACGCCTGCACTTCTTCATGCCGGGCTTCGCACCTCTGACCAGCAGGGGCAGCCAGCAGGACCGAGCCCTGACAGTGCCCGAGTTCACCCAGCAGATGTTCGACTCCAAGAACATGATGGCCGCCTGCGACCCGCGCCACGGCCGCTCCCTGACCATGGCCGCTATTTTCCGGGGCCGCATGTCCATGAAGGAGGTGGACGAGCAGATGCTCAACGTGCACAACAAGAACAGCAGCTATTTCGTAGAGTGGATCCCCAACAACGTCAAGACGGCCGTGTGTGACATCCCTCCTCGAGGCCTCAAGATGTCAGCCAACTTCACTGGCAACAGCACAGCCATCCAGGAGCTGTTCAAGCGCATCTCGGAGCAGTTCACTGCCATGTTCCGGCGCAAGGCTTTCCTGCACTGGTACACGGGCGAGGGCATGGACGAGATGGAGTTCACCGAGGCGGAGAGCAACATGAATGACCTGGTGTCTGAGTACCAGCAGTACCAGGATGCCACGGCTGCTGAGCAGGGCGAGTTCGAGGAGGAGGAGGGCGAGGATGAGGCTTGAGTTCCCCAGGCCAGGCAGGTTAGGGAGGGCTGAGATGAAAGCAGGGGGTCGGGGGGGGGGGTTATCTGTGAAAATACCTTGGCAGTTGGAGGAAGGAAGATGATCTTAGGTTTGTGCTGGATCTCTGGTGCTCTTCACTGTTGCCTGTCAATTTTTTTTCTCTTTTTGTAATATTGATAACATCAATGTAACACTTGAGATCTTTCTGAACTGTTGTAATGGCTAAAATCACATAAACCTTTGTGTCCTAAAAAAAAAAAAAAGCCTTCAGTCCTGAGGCATTACATGGAGGCTGCTGCAGCCAATTCCTCTTGCTGGAAGGTCCATCTCGTGCACCTCAATCAGGCTACTGGGGTTGCTCCTGGGCGGCAGCAGCCAGTGAGTAGGTTTACACGTGGAGCTGCGGCGCTACAGCAGGACTTTGGTGATCTCATCGTCGTGGACATCCCCGTCGGGGTCCTCCTTGAGGAGTGGAGGCCTAGGAGCAGGGGGTTCCAGGACCCCTGCACCGAGGCTCTGCTCCCGCAACCACGCGCTCAGCGCTCGGCGCTCGGCCTGAAGCTGGCGGCGCGCCTGCGCCACGGCGCGCTCCTCCTGCCGCAGAGCCCGGCGCCTGCGCTCCAGCGCCCGCTCGGCCTGCCTTAGGACGGCCTCGCGCCGCTCCAGCTCCAGCTCGCGCCGGCTGCCGCGTGCGGCCAGCGCGCCCATCTGCTCTAAGAGCCGTGCCCAGTCGCCCTCGGCAGCCGCGGCGGGTCCGGGCGGCGGGCAGGGCACCGCGGGCGGCGAGCTCCGAGCAGCGCTCTTCTCCAGCTCGCGCAGGTGCGCGCCGCTCAGGTGCCGCCACAGCGCCTCTGTCCACGCCTGGAAGCCGGGGTGGCCGCCCACCTGCTCCCCGCACAGCCGGCAGGTGGCCCAGGTGCCGGTCGACGGGTGTCCGAGCCGAGCAGGGGCCAGATGGAAGTATCCCCAGGCCTCGGAGTATGGCGCCCCCACGTGGCCGGGGGCGGCGGGCGCCAGCGCGGGACAGGGGCCACCCTGCTCTGAGGTGTCATCTGGCCCCCATCTGTCTTCCATGGTCTCCAAGGGCTCTTCACTCCTCATTCCTTCTGCAGTGTCTGCATCCAGGGAGAGTGGGGAGATAGAGAACAACAGTAATCATTATTATATACACACAGATCCTATAAACGTAACAAACCTTGTGGGTATGTTTTTTTCCCTCTCCTTAATACTCAGCATTAAATGTTAATGTCTACGAAAAAAAAACCTGAACATCTAGCCCTTCTTGTGCTAAGCGTTCTCTTCTGAAGAAACTGAGCTAAGGGCTGGAGAGGCAGCTTATCCAGCATGCACGGTGCCTGGGTTTGATCCCAAACATCACAAATTGGGAGTGGTAATTAGAACAATGGACTTGTAGGAAAACTGACTATACTTTCAAAATATGCACATTTTAGAACTAGCAGGTTGTAAAGCAGAGCCTTACACTTTTGTCTTTAAGTTATATGGTAGGCCAGGTCTCAATGATCTTGAGGTCCTGGTTATTGCCTGGAGGTTCCCAACCAACCGAGGTTCCAAAGTAGAAACACGTGTATGTACAGGACAATTCAGGATGATCTTGGAGTTTGTAGGACACATAGACCCACAAGAAATCAATTAGAGCAGCCTTAGTTAGCAGGAAAATGACTAGTGAATGCCTGTCTAGGATCCCCCCCCCCCAGCCTTTCATAGGTACCCAAGACATAGGACAGATAGTCTTCTTTATTGCTCATCCTAATTAAATGGCCCCTCTCAATATTTAGAAGATAGAAAGCTTGTTTGGCATTTCCAGTCAAGAGACAGGAAGAAAACTGATGGTGTATGCTTTGTCTGCTGAAGTAGGTACACAAGAGGCACCCAGTCACAGTGTCATTACTGGAACGGCGTGTCTGTGTGCACAGATGTGAAGATCAGAGGGCACACTTGTGGGATCACTGTTCTCCTTCCATTTTCCCATGGGTCCTGGGGATTGAACCTGGGCTGTCAGACTGCATGGCAAGGGCTCTACCTGATGAGCCATTCCACGGGCCCAGTGACGAAGTAATTTCCAGGAGGAAAACAACTCACCCAACACAATAACCCCAATTCCCCCCCCCCACCTCAGCCCTCCAGAAAGAAGCTGTGAAAAGGTGGCATTTGTTCTTTAGCAAGCAAGTCGGAAACAGAACAAATGTATGGATCTAGACAAACTGGTCTCTGAAAGTTAAAAACAAAACAACAACAAAAAGCCACCTAGACTCCTGAAGCGCTGATGACTCATCTCAGGAAACATCACAGCCAAGGGGAACCAGGCTCAGTGCGGCAGCCAGTGACTGCTCACACTGCCAGGTCTGAGGAAGCAGCAGAAGAGACTACCATTACAGAGTTTGTTAAGAGAACCGAAGAGCAGGGAAATAGAACATCTGTAAATGTACATGGTTCGTGTGTGTGTGTGTGTGTGTGTGTGTTATATTATGGAGAACAATTTGGGTTCCCAATTTTACAAAACAAATAATGGGCATAAAAGGCTAGAAATGTCCTGAGATAATAAAAATAGTGGATGCTTTCAGTACTCAACCCCATCTCCAGACAGATCAAATAAACTAAAAGATCAAATAAATTTCAGAGTTACACCATACTGTAAATTATAGTTATACGGAGAACATCCCCCCAAAAGATATGGGCTAAAATTCGTTTCAATGGCCATGGAACCCTGTCTAACACAGGTCTCTGTATAGTCCTCAAAGGAAGTCTTAGTAAATACAGAGGCATTAACAGATCATAGCACAGGTGATCTAGAAATCAACAGCAAGAGTTGCCTACACATATAAAAAGCAGACCACACATTTGTTTGTTTGTTTTCAAATGAACAGTGAGTCTTGAAAATTTAAAATCCCTAGATTTTTAAATATAAAAGCAGAACTCACTCACCTGGGATGCCGGTGAGGTGGAGCTTGGAGAGGAAAGTTTATAGCTATGCATGTTGACATTAAAAATCCAGACAGGTCACAAATAAACAGGCTAAAGATGCATCCCGGGTCTTACAGAAACAACAAATCAAACACCCAAGGAGTAGGTGGCAGAAAACTATCCAGACAGGGACACAAATGACTGAAATGTAAACCAAGTAAATAATAAATAAAAATAAAAAATTCAGTTCTTTGAAAACAAACAAAAACCAACCTCAAAATGACAACCCCACAAAATAATGAGAGGGTGTCCCAACTTATAACACTAGGGATAAATAAACGGAAGGATTTACAACAGATCCTAACAAACTGAGAGACTAGCAAGTATTTTGAAGATGTTTTCTCAAGTACTTTAAAATCCAGAAGGAACAGATAACTTCCCAGCTGCAAATGACCTTCCAAAATAAAACTCTAGAGGATATAACCAATTTAAACAGCTACATGACAGGCAATAGCACTGAAGTCTCCCAACAAAGAAAGGTAGACTCACTGCTGAATTCTGCCAAATGTTTAAAAGAAGCTAATGCAGGATGCACCTCAAAACTGCTTCATAAAACAGAAAAAGCAGCAACGCTACTAAACTCTACAAAGACAGCATCACCCCAACGCCAAGACCAGATACAAATACAACAAAGAAAGAAAACTACAGACTAATATTCCTGATTGCAATGGGTTCTGAGGTATGTTCTGTGATCCCTCATTTCTTCAGGGCTTTTATGGTGAAGGAATATTGAACTTTCTTAAAAATCTTTCCTGAACCTATTGAGATGATTATGTGCCTTTTTTTCTTAAGCCTATTTATGTATGCTGTTACTCTTATTGATTACATGTTAAATCATTATTACTATATCGGGCAAAACAGTAGTCAATACATATAGAGAAAAACAAAGCATTTTCTCTAAAATAAACAACAAGATAGCGTGCCCATTCTCTCTGATTGTTTAATGCAGTATTCAAAGTATTATCTAGGGCAGTAAGATAAGAAGAAGAAAAGAAAGAAAAAGATACAAACAGGAAAAGAAGTAGTCAAATTATTCCTAGTTGCAGATGACAAAAATGTTCTATCTGTATCACACGAGTATATGTGCCTGAACAATTGAAAGCCAACACAGCACAGAAATATTGCACATGCGTGTTGATTGCTGAACTATTCATAGTAGTCAAGATGTGGAAGCAGGGGCTGAAGAGATGGTTTATCAGTCAGGAGCATACACTGCTCTTGCAGAGAATGCAGGTTGAGTTCCCAGCACCCATGTCAAGTGATGAACAGCTGTAGCTCCAGTTCTAGGTCGCGTAAATATCCCCCCCCCATATACCCATAGCTAAAAATATGAAAGACAAGTCCACAGTCACCTCGGCGTCTGTTAATAGATGAATAGCCTCAAGGAAAATGGGTGAAACTGGAGAACTGTATGTAAAGTGAATAAGCCAGACTCAGAAAGACAAATGTCATATTTTTATACAAACGTATGCATCTGTGTAGGACATGAACGTAGACAGCAGAGAAAGGCATTTAAAGGGCTAGGGAAGGAACAAGAGAGGCTGACGTATGTCACAGGAACAGAAGGAAGAACCATTTAGGGGACAAAGGCGACCAGCTCAAGATGGGTGAGGAGGCAAAAAAAAAAACCCAAAACAACAAAACCCAAAAACCCCAAAGTGTGGAGATACATGTGTGTATGAAAATGCCACAGTGAACCCCAGGTCTCCTCATGCTGACCAAATGTTACCCTAGAGTAAATGGAACATGACTTTAGGATTAGACACAGTTTATCTAAATTTTATACGTTATCTGTTGTTGTTAAGAATTCCGTTTCCTCCTGCCTCGATGCTGTCCTTTCTGGGCTCTTTTAAATTTCTAGACATGGGAAGCAATAGGACACTATTATAGTGAATTTCTGTTTCGTAAGTTTTAAAATGACGACTGCTTCACCGTTGACCGGCACGGGGGCCTGCAGATCTTTTTTACCTGTGCCAAGGGCTCAGTATCCCCACTGCTCATGTACCTCTAACAGTGCCAGAGGTAACCCATACCTGTCAAGCTTTTTTCCCTGTGAGCCCTGAGCTGGGCTTCCTATAAGTGCTGGGATGCCTAGCGGAGCACCAGGCACGTGTGCCGTCTGCTGGGGAGTTATGGGTCGAGCAGGCGAGCACGGGCTCTGTACTGTGTTCCTCACCGGAGCCAGGGACAAGCTACACTATAAATGTGGGCCAGCACAGTGCTGCCCCTCCACGGTGGTGAGGAGGGAGGGGCATCCTTTGCCTGGTCAGCCCTTTACTGTCGGAGGTCTTAACCAATGGACAGCAGCACGGAACGGAACTGCCCCACCTTCTCAGTCCTCCAAGTGTGAGCTGCATTCTGGCACCATGTGACAGGACTTTATGTCCAGGGTGGGACACCAGTCAGCCCTGTTGTACAGCCCAAATTCATTTCTGCTTCATCTGTGTAGCTTTGGAACTCCTCACAACAGAGGACAGCAAGAGTTCTTACAAGCAGACTTTCAAAAAAGGAAACTAGGCAGAAACAAGAGCAGGCAAAAGACCTCAGGGCCAATTCAAATGTCTGTGGAAAGGTGATTCTGTTCTGGGAACTGCTGTGAGGGCAAGAATGAGGTGTCATTTTACATCCACCACCAGAACCAAGGTGGGCAGGCATAATCCCCAAGTCTAGAAGAAGGCAGAAAACAGGGCACACTCACTTTCCTATTAAAGGTCTGAGCACTGTGAGGGAGGCCACCTGGGATTTTCTGCATTAGTTTAAAAACAGCTGAGATTTCTAATCTGTAGAACTAAAGGTTCTTCATGTTTGTTTCACTGTTGTTTAGAGTGGGAACTATAGCTGGGAATATAATGTCTGTTCACAACAGGGAATATTATGCACTCATTCAAAGGACAAAAAATCTTCCAGATGTTCTAGAAGAAGTTCTGGGTTGGGGGAACCAGATGTTGTGAAGTGTATATAAAAATCCCATCATTTCTAGACACTACCAGGTCACAGTAGTGTTGTAAAGATACAGATGTTCTCTAATCATGATGCAGTTGCATCCTGGTGCCACAGTGCCTTACAGAGCAGCTGCTGCTCCTTATGACTGCAAGGCTCCTAAGAGCCTCCCAAGCCTCCGGACCGCCCACCACCGCCTGTGCTCTGTGCTGCTAGCCAAATGTCAAAATTCAAAGTATGGATTCTACTGAATGTCTACCACTTGCATACCATCATAGCATCCAGAACTATACGGCGCCATCTCCACAGATTTAGGTTAAAACAAATAAGGAGGGAGACTACAGGCTGAGCTGTAAGGCAACAGGAAAGGTAGGGGAAGAGGAAGTATTAAACACCAAAGCCAAAGAAAACCCCTCTAAGAAAGCATATGGGGACACGCCTATGCCTTACCACAAAATATGTATGTGGCAAGATCTACATATAAGAAAAAAACAAAAACAAACAAACAAAAAACTTTAATAAACAATCCCTGGGCATCTCAGGTGGGCACAGCCCTTACTTGAGGAGGCTCGAGACAGTGCAAAGGGCAATGCCTGGCTAAGACACTTGGGAGGATCCACAAGGACAGGCTGTAGCCCTTTGGAGGGGGCAAGCGAATGTATAGGGTCAACCAGTATAGCATGGCTCCCCGCACCTTGCTCAAGCAGCAGATTCTGTACCCACAGGAAGCAGAGGATGAAAGGGGCTTAACCTGCTCATCTTGCCACAGAGCAGCCTCCTGGCTGCACCTGCGGTAGGTGCAACTCCCTGATGAAGACTAAGTGCTTCTAGAGGGTGGCAGAGATAGGGGCTGTCCAATTCCCCAGCACCATGCAAATTTAATACAGAGGAACGACCAGTGCTCAGATGCACCCACACTGAGACTTTAGTGGCTGAAAAGCAGTGTTGCGTTTCTGGTGGACATTCAAAATGGAAGCATCTTTAAAAGATTCATAATGCCAAAAGCAAACCAGAAAGATCAGAGAGCCACAACTGTTGTTGATTAGTAATATTTATATCTGATTTATCTTTTAGTTAATCAGTGGTTTTTCCTAAACCAGCTATATACCCAAATCACCACACAGAGACTAGGATTTACTTAATTAATCTAGAGCACAATGCTGGGCAATAGTTACTCCATCCTAAACCTCCAAGCCACATAGTTCCCTCCCATTCAGATTTTCCACCTTATACTTGCTTTTAGCCATATCTTAGGTCCGGTTCATCTCTCCTCGTGGTTCCAAGTCCTTCGCTGCCCATCTCTGCTCTCCTCCTCCTCCCCCTCACTTCCTTCTCCTCCCCTCTGGAGCAGGATGTCCCACCCTATTCTTCATTGCACAGCATTGCCTGCTTGTTTTATTGAAAACACAGAGAACAAATGGTGGCATGTTTACACAAACTTGAGACAGGTGATGGTTAGAATAAGCATCACAATGCAATGTCAGGATTGAAACCAGATAGTGGGGTAGAGAAATCAGCATTTGAATGAACAAGGGTAAACTGTATACATTCCACAAGAACATTATGCCAACATTTCTCCCTTTAAGTCCAATAAAAGGCTCTTCTTCTTTTAATACAATAATAATTATAAAACAGTTATGAAAACCATTAGGTAAGATTTACATGTGCAAAGTCCAGTCCATGTATATTTGGCAACTTAGGAGAAAGTATCTGATTATCCCATCTTGACAAGTTTAGAGTTCTATATCTAAATTAACTTCTATCCTTATTGGTATTACCTATATGAAAACACTTTCTTAAATTCTAAACAACGTATGTTTAATTGTGGAAATATATCTATTTGGTCTTCAATCCTACCAGAGACTTGAGAAGGAATAAAATTAGTTACTGGAGTAAATAGGAAGTATATGTTAGCAGCTTCCAAAAAATAAAAAATTGGCAGAGACAGTTTTCTGCCTGAACAGTCACCCTTAACTCTCTATAACATTGGAGCATCATCTTCAGCCTTCTGGCTCAGTATATTTGACAGACATATATGTGAAGCAGGAACTATTTAGGACTTGCTTACCCTGTCTTGGCAGAGTTCAGCAGTCAATTTGTCCTGCATTTAAGCTTGCCCATTTTTGGCAGAATTCTGTCTGTCATGAGAGGAGGGCATTTTCTTTTCCTGAGTGGTTCCTGTGCTACATTTGAAGCCATCTCCATATGGAAGTTCTTTGATGCTCATCATCTTCTTTGAGGTAGGCGGGGTGCTGCCAGGAGATGACCTGTCTCATTGCTAAAGAATCTCTAAAATAATAAAGACGTTTTAAATGCCATATTCTGTTGGTCTCTGAAGTTTTTGAAGACAACTATTTTTATGTTATTGACCTGTCTAAAATAATGTCTGTTAAACCTATCTATCACCTTCTGTGATAGATTAGTGTCTGACATGACTATGAGCTGATTAACTAGCAATTAACTTCCATTAACTAATACCCTAAACAGTTTGTAGTAGCAGTTTAAAAGTATTGGAAGTAACCTTGAATTTGTATCAATATACTAACATTTACCAATGTATTAAAAATAGACTTATTTTTGCATCAATATATAAAACCAGAGTTAAAAATAACCTTATTTGAGAACAAATAAAACCTTAATTTGAGTAGATTCAATAATCTACCTTTTGTCTTATTATTCCTATAAGATATCCCTGTATTCCCCTTTCTTTCTTTTCAACCCCTAATGCAATGTCCGAGTGAAACCAGATAGTGGGGTAGAGAAATCAGCATTTGAATAAACAAGGGTAAAGTGTATACATTCCACAAGAACATTATACCAACACACAACCATAGCTCCTCAGATTTATTTTTACTTCCTAAACAAACCTTCACACAGAAATAGAAGGCTTATCAGTCAGGTCCAGGGACCTACCGGAAGGTGGGCTAGCCCAATTGGATGATGTCCACGTCTGCCTCATCAAGTGCCAGATAACAATGCATAACTACTATTATGTAGCTAACAGAAAGAAAATTTTAAAAGAGCATTTTTCAATCTTTTCCTTAAATGCTTTTAAGAACTGGTACAAAGGTGCCAAAAGGTGAGATTATTTTTGCTTATGGCCATTTACTCCATCCAACTCTCTTGTCTAAATGTTCACTGTGCACCACTCAGGGTCCACAAGGTTCCTAGTTCTATGTCACTGTGTACCAAGGTACCTAGTTCTACATCAGTGTGTAATTAAGGTTCCTAGTTCTATGTTAGTGTGTAACTAAGGTTCCTAGTTCTATATCAGTGTGTAACTAAGATTCCTAATTCTATTGTCAATGTGTAAATAAGGTTTTTAGTTCTATTGTCAGTGTGTAACTAAGGTTCCTAGTTCCTGTTTTAAACTTAAGCACATTCAAGCTGCATAAAAGTACTGCTAGGATAAAATCAACTCAGCAATGGAAAGTTTTGAGTCCAATTTCCAGCCGAAGGTACTGGGTAACAAAGTCAGTGTTAAGCTGTCCCGGCACGGGGGAGAATGCCACCTTGGCACCACACCTCTAAAGCTCCTGTGGCCGAGCTTGATTTGGGGCTCACTCTTGGGAAGGAGTGATAAGCCAGTATCTGTGGGAGATAACAGACTCCCACTGATCATCCCTGCTTTTGGGTTTATTCTCAAAGATGTACTAGTAGCCTATCAGGTTAAACCAGATCCCTCTGTGTGACTCCCCAGTCCCAACACAAAGGCTGAAGGGAGCCATTAAAAGCTGGAAATACAGGGCCATCAAGATGGCTCAGCAGGTAGAGGCACCTGTCTCCAGGCCTGGTGCCCTGAATTTGAACACTGGGACTCACACAGTGTAAAGAGAGAACTCTCAGAGACTGTCCTCTGACCTCTACACACACAGGCACCTACACATTATAACCAAATAAATGCCGAACTTTTTTGACCTTTAAATATGGTCTTATACACTATATATGTATGACTATGTGTATATATATATATATATATATATGTATATACAGTATATGCATGACTATAAAGTTTGTTGTAAGACAGGCAGACACTTCCACTCTTGGCAAAGAAGCACCATTTTTACTAATCCTTTTGTTGGTTGTGGTTCTGTGTGTGTGTGTGTGTGTGTGTGTGTGTGATGTTGAAGACTGAACCCAATATCTCACACAGGTTAGGCATGTGCTCCACCACTGAGCTCCAGCCCCTATAAATGGAATTAGAAAGAAAGGAAAAAAAGAAAGAAAACAAAACTGTTAAGTCTCAGATTCAGGACAAACAGCTGAGGTGCCTATTTCACACATATCAGAATGGAAAGCCTCTGGCCTCTGGCTGGTCTCTCTGCTTCCCCAACAACTCTCCAGCCCTGGGGCTGGGCTTCAGCCATTTTGGCTCCTCAGTCTCTTGGCCTCTTGCCCTCCTGGCTTGCTCTTAGCTCTTAGCCCCTCTTCCTTTCTCCCCACCCCCCTTCAGTTTGGACCCTTCCAGATGCCTCTGGCTTAAATCTACAATAAGCCTCCTTAAGCATACCCAGGGACATCATGCCCTCATTTTCTTTTTCATTCATTCTAAAGCCTTCTGATTTGAAACACACCTTTATTTCAGAGCCACCTTGCTTTGTGTAATGCATATGGTCACTACAAAGCACCCATGGAAATTTATTATTTTATGCTTATGCTTGCACACATAACTGGGTAGGCCAGAGGCCAACAAACCAGGAAATGTTCTCAAAACGAAGTAACAAGTGAGGAACTGTCCTGTTTGTCCTTCTGTAGTCAAGGCTAATCATGCCAGTTGGATTTGCCAGGCAGAGTAATAAACAGGTATGTGTTGATTGAGCCTGGATCTAACACGAGAAACTATTATGAAATTCACAGATTATGTGGAAACACTAATCACACTTTCATTTACTTCACCTAACAGTGGTTTAAATCAAAGCAGAACAGAATAATTGAGTAATTAGCCTTGACAGTTGAAGTGCCAGGAAACTCCAGTCCACTCACCTGTGATCTGTTCAGCTCAGCTCACCTATTAGTTTCCTGCCATGTATTCATATATGTATAAATAGAGCCAGACAACTAGAAAAATTTGTCTGTAATTATTAGCCTGAAGGCATACATGAAATTAAAAGCTGGAAAAGATGGCTCCGTGGTTAAGAGCACTTGCTGCTCTTCCAGGGGGGCAGAGTTCCATTCCCAGCCTGCAGGTCCAAGCACTCCTAACTTCCTGTACTCCGGCGCTGTGGAATCTGACACTCTCTGGTTTCCACAGGCATCCTCACATACAGTTACCCTCACATACAGGGACATGCAGCATGGGAGGTGAGGGCATATACACAAACAACAAATAAAAAAGAATGTTTTAGGAAATTCTGCAATTTCATCTTACACTGGCCAGGATGGCTATGATCAAAACCTCAAGCAATAGCACATGTTGGCAAGATTGTGGAGAAGGGGGAATGCTCCTACATTGCTGGTCGGAGTGAAAATTTGTACAAGCACTGTGGAAATCAATCTGATGCTTTCTCAGAAAACTGGGAATAGTTCTAGCTCAAGGCACAGCTATACCGCTCCTGAGCATATACACAAAAGACACTCCACCATACCACGAGGACACTTGCTCAACTATGTTCATAGCAGCTTTATTCATAATAGCCAAAATCTGGAAACAACCTAGATGTACCTCATCTGAAGAATGGATAAAGAAAATACGGTACATTTACACAATGGTATACTATTCAGCTATTAAAAACAAGGACATTATGCAATTTGTAGGAAAATGGATGGAACTAGAAAGTATCCTGAGTTAGGTAATATAAATCCAAAAAGACATGCATGGCGTATACTCACTTATAAGAGGCTCTTATCCACAAACTATGGGATAACCATGCTACAATTCACAGACCTAAAGAAGCTAAAGAACAAGAAGGCCCCAAGGAACCATGCTTGAATCTCACTCAGAATGGGAAATAAAATAGGCATTGGAGGTGGCTGGAGGGTGGGAACTGAGTGGAAGAGGGGGTGCGGAGGGGTGCAGGGATGGGGATGAGGAGGAGGGAAAGTGGAGGAGGTCCCAGGTGAGAGAACAGAAGTCGGAGGGGGGGGCATCTCTGGGATGTGCCAGAAACCTGGGATGGGGGGACCCCAGGAAGTCTTTGGGGTAACTTTAGCTGGGATTCCTAGCAGCAGGGAATATGGAGCCTTGAAGTGGCCACCTTGTAGCCAGGAGGGATTTCCAGTGCAGGGATGAGGCCACCAACCCAGTCACAAAATCTTGTACCCAAAATTTGTCCTACCTACAAGATGTGCAGGGACAAAGATGAAGCAAAGATTGAGGGATAGCCAACCAAAGACTTGCCCTACCTGAGACCCACTCCATGAGAGAGAGCCAATCCCTGACACTAATAATGTTACTCTGCTGTGCTTGTAGACAGAAGCCTAGCAAACTCCTTTGAGAGGCTTCACCCAGCAGCTGATGGAAACAGATGCAGAGACCCACAGCCAAACATTAGGCAGAGCTCGGGCAGTCCTACGGAAGAGTTGGGGGAGCTGGAGGTGTCAAGGAATCCACAAAAAGACCTACAGAGTGAAGTAACTTGGACCCATGGGGGCTCACAAAGACTGAACTACCAACCAAAGAGCACGCATGGGCTGGTCCTAGCACCCCTGCACATATGAGTAGATGTGTAGCTTGGTCTTCATGCAGATCCCAACAAGTGGAGTGGGGTCCTCTGACTCTGATGCCTCCCTTTGGGTCCTGCTCCCCTAACTGGGCTGCCCTGTCTGGCCTCAGTGGAAGAGGATGTGCCTAATCCTGCAGTGACTTCATGTACCAGGGCAGGTTGGTACCCATGGCCAACCTTCCCCTTGAGGTAAGGAAGAAGGGAGAATCGGGAAGGGGCCTGGGAAGAGAGGAGGGGTCTACAATCAGGATGTAAAGTGAATAATGAAAAGATGTAAAGTGAATAAATAAATTAATGAAAAAGATGTTTACTCAAACAGGCCAAATAGTGCAAAAAAAATCATCTTTAAAAAAGTCGGTAAAAATGACTGCAAAGTGTATATGTGTTATGAAATAAAGGGTTGAATGTGAAAACATTAGAAAAAGGTTATTCATGGACTGATTTTTTAAAAGGTACCAGACCCATTGCTATTAGTAAAGCAAAGATGAAACCTGAAGGCTTTAAGCTGAACTCTCAGCTATTTCTCCCATTAGCTAAAAGGCAAAGCATTCCATTAATGCATTTTAAAACAAAAATTATAAAGCACTATGTCCTAAAGGGGACCTTTATTTCAGCACTGCATTAGTTTAATGTATTTATATAGGCACATATATATTTCTGTACACACACAGAGAGATATATGGCTTTGTAACCTAAAATATTTTTAAGTTGAGAATTACCTGGTTTGGGCTCTTGGTCTTTTTACACAATTTCCTATGCCATTTATTATCACTTTCCTCGAACTATTTTGGAGGCCCAAAGGTGCATTAATAAGCTAGTACAGGAGTCACCAGGAGGGAGAGGCACTCTCTGTGAGATCTAGGCCAGCCTAGTCTACACCAGCGAGTTCCAGCTCACCCAAGGATCCATGGTGAGACCCTGAATTAAAAAAACAAAAAGCAAAAACAAAACAGAAAAATCAGGCCAGATGGTGGTGGTTCATGATACTTATCCCAGTACTCAGGAGGCAGAGGCAGGTGGATGTCTGAGTTCGAGGCCAGCCTGGTCTACAGAGTGAGTTCCAGGACAGCCAAGGGAATTGGTGGGAGGATCACGAACAACTCATCATTTCAACTTATGAAACCAATTCTTCAACAGCTGTTCTAAAGACCTCGTCCTTGGAGCTTGGCAATCATAGTTTTTTGTTTCAACTAAGGAAAACCCATCCCACCCTGTTCAGTAGCAAAGCTTTGGGAAGGATCACACAAGGCTCGCACAGCCAACAGCTCCTGCGTGCTAGGAGAGGATCAGGAAACTCTTTGTTTCTGTCTAGCGGAGGAGGAGATTCTGGTTTACACCGGTTTTCTCCCCGCGCGCACACGCACACGCACACACAGAGAAACGTTTAACCAAGTCACAACCAACGCCAGAGGTTCCTGGTAGGCGCGCTCGGCCACAGGCCGGGCTCGGTCACGCTTCACCAGGGCAGCTTCGTGGGGAGCTTTCCCCCATCTCCCCGGGGAGCTGGCGCTGGAGGCAGACGGGCTGGGCCTCTCCGCCAAGCCCGCGGTGGAGGCGGCCCCGCGGGAACCCGCAGCAGCCGCCCGCGAAAAGCCCGGGCCCCCGCGCCCCGCCACGCCTCCGCCCCGGGATGCTCACCGCGACGCCGGGACGCTGGCCGCTCGCTTCCCGGCTCCGCGCAGACATCTTGTCCCGGCGGAAAGCGCCGCTTCCCCCTTAAAGACGCAGAGCTCAATTCCCGCGTCTGGGGGCGCCCAGGGGGCGGGGACGCCCCTGTTAAACCATCCCCTCAGAGAGGAGTTTGGAGCGGCGGGGGTGAAGGGACAGTGTGAAGGACCGAAACCTGCGGGGATGCTGAAAACGTTTGGCTGACCTCCCAAGACCTGGACTCGGCTGGTCCGGGTCCTAAGGCCTCTGACGTGGCACAAGTCAGAAGTTCTCGCCATCAAGGTCTAAGGAGGAAAAGGTGTTCCCCCCAAACGCCATCGTGGGATACTTCTTTTGTCTTGTCTCTAGTCTGACAGCGGCTGCGCGCTAGGGCGGCCTTTTCTGTATCCCACGCTCCCGGTGGAAAGGCAGACTTTTTCAAGATTTGCGGTCTGGGGCTTTGCAGCTTGAGGGGGAATCCTGTTGTGTGCCCTTTGCTGCTCCGGCCTTGTAAATATTACCTCCGTGTAGATTTTACTCTACAGAGCGTCGTGAAGAAGTGACTCGCCAGGTTCCTAGATGTACCGGTCACCTCGTATGCACAGCTGGCACATTCTGCCCGTTATTATTTTTTTTCATTAAAAAGTTGCACTAGTTGGCTGTGTTTTAATTTGGCGTGTTTGGGCGGTAGGGGTGGTGGGTCTGTGCCTGTGCGCGCGCTCGCCGTGTCAGTGGAGTCCAGAAGAGGCAACCGTTCGGAAGAGCCCGGACTGACTGAAGTTGGAGGTGTTCGCTGGCCACCTAGAGAGGGCTGGGAATGGCGTTTGAATCCTCGGGAAGAGCAGCACCTGCTCTTACCTACAGAGTCACATGAAGGATGGGGCTGAAGCCTTGCTAGCTAGGCGACAACTGTGGCGGGAAGCCATCTGTAGCGGTCTTGTTTACAACTCTCCTTTATTTGGGGTGTTTAGGTCTCTACCTCCTATCCACCAACCCCCCAACTTTAAGTAGGACAGAAAAGGTTAGTGGGAGACAGGGCCCAGACCCCTTTACTTCTCCCAGCTAGTTAGGGTCAGTGGGTTCTTGTAGGCTCTATACCAATCTCCATCAAAGGAAGATGCAGCTAGCAGGCTCCTCCATGCTGCTGCGCCCCAAAGCGTTTCTCCCCATCTGTCTGCTCCAAACCGCCACATACCAACACCGAACGCCACACTCGCTTTCTCAGCTCTCATGTTTATACTCGCAGGGTCCTAGACCACGCCCTTCTCCATGCCATACGTGGAAGGCCATTACCAGCTGGCAAAGACCACGACCCGCACGTGACAATTAACAGGTGTAGAAAAACTATAGCCCAACTAAAATCCCACGCTTGGGATTAAAACAAAAGCATATTTGCATAATATACAAAGAAACCAGAACTTCCATCACAGACAATAAACAAACATATAAAAAATAAAAGAAACATATTATTTTGTAAGTTATAAATCCATGCTAACTTCTTTAGGAACGGGGATGCTAGGGATGAATGCTTGGTCTTGCTCATTCTGAGCACATGCTTTGCCATGGAACTATTAACAACCCTTTTCATTTTTTTCCCCTAGAGTTGGAAATTTTGCTTGTTGAATTTTCTCTTTTCTATGCCAGGAATGATTTCAGAGGAAAGAAAAATCTGGTTGGGTATCTAGAAAGAAATAATTTTGCCATGGAGAGATTAATTAGACTCCCTTCTCCCTTTTAAATTTTATTTAATTTTTTTGTCATACCACATATTTTGATCATATTTTTTAACTCAGCAAACCAATTAAAACACACATGAAACATGGTGTATTAGGGTTCTCTAGAGTAACAGAATTTATAGAATGAATTTCTGTCTATAAATATATATATAGAGAGAAAGAGGAATTATTAGAATGACTTACAGGCTGTGGTCCAGCTAATCCAACAATTGCTGCCTATGAACAGAAAGTTCAAGAATCCAGTAGATGTTCACTCCATGAGGCTGAATGTCTCAGCTGCTCTTCAGTAAACAATGGAATCCTGAAGTAGGCTCTAATGCTAGGGAAGGGATGGGCTTTCTGATAAGGTGCATGGAAGCAAAGACGGAAAGTTCCCTTCTTCCATGTCCTCATATAGGCTTCCAGCAGAAAGTGGGGCCCAGATCAGAGGTGGGCCTCTGCCTCAAAAGACTGAAAGCTTCTGATTAGAAGTGGATCTTACCACTTAAAATTAAGCAAAAACCTCTCACACATCGGCCCTCTGTTTTGGGGTTTTAGTTAATTCCATATGTTGGTAACCAAGAATAGCCATCATACCTGGAGACAGTTTTGTGTTGGCCAACTACTCTGAGCATAAGGCCTGCCCTGGTGTGTGGCTGATTTGCAGCATCTCTATAATGGAGAAAACCATGTCCCTGCCCTCTCCCAGCAGGTATTAAAAAAAATTTGCAAATATCTTTTTGTTAGGAATGAGGCTTTGTGCCTACTTCATCTTCTCTGCCCTGGAATTTTGTCTGGCTTGCTCTTTTGCAGGTCTTGTATGTGTTGCCACAATCTCTGGGAGTTATTATGTATATCAGCGTTGGTATGTCTGGAAGACACTGTTTCCATGGAGTCATTCACACCTTTGGCTCTTACACACTCTGTCTCCTCTTGCACATGGATCCCTGAGCCTTGGGAGGGGTGTGATGAAGACATCCCATTTAGGGCAGAGTGCTCCAAAGTCTCTCGTTCCTTGCACATCATCCATCTGTGGGTCTCTGTGTTAAGTAGCATCTATTGCAAGAAGAAGCTTCTCTGAGGAATGTTGTGTGATGTATGAATTCATATACACATATAAAAATATGTCATTAGGAGTTGTTTAATTGCTGTGTTAATTTAGCAGAGTCATAGTAGTAGGTTTTGCCTTAGGTGCCATGACCTGGGTAGTCTCAGGTTCTCACCCTCATGAGAGTTACAGATGTCTGGTTAAAAGAAAAGAATCTAATACAAGTGAATTCTCTTAAAAAAACAACTCTTAATTTATGTTTTCTACATTAATGAACTTAATTACAGCTGGTATCTTTTAGTAAGAGGCCTCATTCATTTACTTAGTTTCAGTGGTAGCTGGACCCATGGCTTCTGTGCTGCAATTACTCTGTCCTGGAGCCAAATCCTCATATTTTGAATGCCTTAGATATCCATTTGACAGTTAAGGTTGGTGGCTGGGGCTAAGGCAGAAGGAATCCAAATCCTAGGTCAGCCTGGACAATTTAGCCAGACTCTGTCTCAAAATAAAATTAAAAAGGCGAAGGCTGGGGTTCCAGGCCAATGGTAGCTTGCACAGGGCTCAATCATTTGGCTTCAAACTGACCATGTAATGAGGTATATGATATTTTTTGTTCATTTACAGAATAGTATTCTCTCTCTCTCTCTCATTTTAGATTTTAAAATTATATTATTAAACCCATGTTGATCAGGAACCAATGATTGCACCAGGCTTACAGGTGTGTGCACCTCACCTGGCCTATCTTTTTTAATGATGCTTCCAGACACAGTCTTGGCATATTGCCAGATCAGCCTGCCTGCTTTAACAGCCAAGGTTAGAATTATAAACCTGCACTATGACATTGGTCTAACAAGCAGAAACTGGGAACTGAATACAAATCCAGAGTTTCATGAAAAGCTGCCCCTAGGATTATAGTTTAAAGGAGATGCAGTTCCAGGGAGAGGGACGCTGATGCAATAGGAAAACAGGCCAGCCCTGGGGTGACTTGAGGCCAGCCAAAGACACCTGAAAGTGATAGCATTTCAAGACCTGCAATTTCAGGATTTGGTCTTGAGGCATTATGAATTTATTATTCTAACAAAATGTATTTGGGATTATTTTTTTAGACCTGAGAAAAGGAGTCTGTCTTTCCCCAGTTTGATGCCATATTTAACAGTTTCTATGAAAGTCAGACATCTCTTCTTGGTAGTTTTAAATTAATTTTCAAATCAAATTATAAAATTTGTATCAAAGTAACTAGTATCTCTAAGACACTGCTTTCCTTTATGTCCTTTGCTCAAGTTCCAGCAGGGAAAAATATTAGGTCACTAATGTTGCTATTGACAACAGTCTGAGATGATGCCAGGCCCAACCTAGGCCAGGTAAACACAAACCTAAACTCAGCTTTCCTTAGAAACCCCTGGGGGGTAAGTTTCAGTTTGCCAGAAAAGCCTTCTCTGCCCACAAAGGTCACCTACCTCAGGGAAAGTGCATCTGGTTTCTGCTTAAACAGAACAGCCTGCTCAAATCTCCCACCTGCTGACTATCATATAAAACCTGCCTGCTTTCCAAAAGCTGCACTCTGCTCTCTGAGGCAGTTTGACCCCAATGAACCATTTTTCTATCCAAGGAGCGGTTTCATTTGGTGGTTTCACTGCACCTTGCTTACAATATCTTGGTTGGAGCAATTCCTCTAACTTTTATTGTTATACTAATATATAAGTAGCATCTAATCTTTATTTTAAAAATCCTTCATTTGGCAAAGAGTAGGGGCCTGATTTTCATCGTTAAGACAGAGTATTTATATTCCAGATTCATGCCAGAAAAAGCTTGAAATCTGCTCTGTAATCTTTATTTAAAAAAAAAGCCTGAGAAAAGTATTTATGGAGATTGACTAAGACATGAAAATGCTTGAATGGTAAAGAATATCTTTTTTAAACAGGGGAGGCTGTCTGGGTCTTGCTGTTTCTTTATGGACATGTTTTGCCTTTGGTAATTTCACACTTTTCTATGATGATTTTTCGTCATTTTCAACTTCCCATTTCCCTGTGTCATTTCCACCCCTCTCCTGCTGAAACCCTTATTCTACCAAGAGCTCCTTTTTTTTTCCTGTTTCTGGGTTGACCACTGAGTTTAATTAAGGTTATTTGCATGAATGTGGGTGGGAACTTTTACTGGAGCAAGTGTAACTGGTCAGTGGCTACACCACCAAAGAGCGTGACACCCTCTGCCCTAGCAACTACTAACTTCTGTAAGATGAGTGACTAACGCAACGTTCCTAGAAATTAATGCAGTGGCAGTTTACTTTAACCAACTACTTCCCCAATGACAATATTATTATTGGGGATTATTATTGAGAGAATATTCTGTATTTATAGCCTTAGTGCACAAAAACTGGGATATATCAATCTATTCTGTCGCTACATGGCTTATCTATTTTCCTCCCAGCCAAAATCCCCATAATACTTGCATTTTTTCCTTATCTTCTCCAGTTCCTTACTCTTGAAGCCTCCCGGACCTCTCCTCTTCATGGCTAAATACCACTTCCTCCCTCTTTCTCCTCCCCTCACTGGAAACGGATGTCCTATCCTGTTCTCCCTAATGCCCAGCTATTAGCTGGCCGTCTTTTATTGGCAAAACAGAGAGCAAATGGTGAGCATGTTTACACAAAGTTGAGATGAGAGAATCTTAGAATAAACATTATAGTGCCATGTCCTGATTTAAATCAGAGAGTGGGACAGGGAAATCTGCATTTGAATAAACAAGGGTAAACTCTACACAGTGCACAATAGCATTATGCCAATGAGCTTCCACCTGTACTTTAGGAATAGGAGCCTCATGGGCCCTTCCACAGCGAAGGTCTTGTTCAGATAACCACGGCTTCGACCAGTTCCTGAGCACAGGCTACACCAGATCCAGAAGACATCTTTTTGCTTCACACCTCCTCTTCCTCTGGCTCATGCATTCTAACTGCCGCCTCCTCTGTGATGACTTTTCTTTAATAGCTCATGACCTCTGGGAGGAGCACTATCCATCCATGGAGGATAAAATGAATTTATTCTTTTTTTAAAAAGTGCTACTTGAATCTCTTCATGTGTTTCAGGTCATATATATATATATATATATATATATATATGACCTGAAACACATGAAGATATATATATATACATATAATTTATATATATATATTATATATGTTATATAATATATATATATATATATAAATAATTTTTGTGACAGTTTTGGTTGTTTGGTCGTTTCTATGGACCAGGCCATTTCACTTCCACATGCTGGGTATGGCTGTTCATAGCATTCAAGTACTTTTTATTGCTATCAGTTGATAGTGACATATTCCCTTTCATTTGGTTCCCACATAGGGTTTTATTAAACTGTCCGTTGATGCCATACCATCTACCTTCAGTGAAGCACCTTGTAGGAACACCTGCATGAAGTTCATTCTCAGAAATGCTGTGATGCTGTCCCTTGGGACTGTCTACCACACCCCATAGGTTTCTTCTTCTTCTTCTTCTTCTTCTTCTTCTTCTTCTTCTTCTTCTTCTTCTTCTTCTTCTTCTTCTTCCTCATTGTAGATCCAGAAACTTTGTTGCCAAAGTGTCATGGTACACTGCATCCCCAGAACAGCTAGGTCCTCTTGCTCATTTTGACCTCGGTGTCAGCAGGGCCATGCTACCCAGGCTTTAGGAAAATATTTGCGGAGATTTCCCCGAAGACATGAATTATAGAGCTATGTGTTTGGACCACTGTTTTGGTAGTAGAAAATAATATGGCTGTCTTCCTATGGGAATTCTCAGAAAGGCATTAGAAATCAATTTATATTTCTTAGAACTATTAGGAAGAAATGGCCCTGAGATTTGTCCCAGATTTCCCCTCCTTTTCAGAGTCCATTAGTCCACTTTCCAGGCAGGACTGCCTCCATTATTTCACGTTCCTGTCTCCTGTGGCTCGAAGGTACCCTGTAAAGGCCTCTCTGGCTGCTTCAAGCAGCACTACACTTGCAATTTCTGTTAAAATACTTTTAGGCAACTGGACAGTCAGAATCAAACTTATAACACATACTGACATGTGTTTCTGCCTAAAAGCAGGGTTCTGTTTTTGTTCTTCTGTTGTCATTTAAAGGGAAGGGGTTTATTTTCCATTGTGATAACAAAATCTCAGAGGCTGGATACATTATAAAGAAAATAGGTTAGTTTAGCTTATTTTTTTTCCCCGATGGTCTAAACATATGGTGAGACTCACCATGGTGGCAACATTAGGAGTGGTGGATGGCAGGCTTCCTTGCAGAACCAATCCCTGGCAGATAAACCCAGTGCAAGAAGACTGTCAGCCACTAATCCCTTCCAAAGGAAATGGCCATGACCTAATCACCTTCCATTTGACTCACCATAGCTATACTGGAGATTGAACTACTGGAAAAAAAATGTAGGGTGTTTGGGGACCTTTTAGAAGAAATGCATGCACTAATTACTCCTTTCTAGTGATCAAATACTTGACAGAAATAACTTAAGCAATTCCTTGAGCATGGTATAGAACTGGTAGAGTGTTTGAACCCATCCTGGGTTCAATGCCTAGAACCTTATAAAACCGAGCCATGATGGCACACACCTGTAATCCCAGCACCCAGGAGATAGAAATCGGGGGATAAAAAGTTCAGGATCATTCTCAGATACAGAGAAAATTCAAGAGCAGCCTGAGCTATGTGAGACTCTGACTTAAGGTCCGGAGAAGAATTACTTGGGCTATTTGGGAGGGTGTAGTCCACCACAGTAGGGAAATCATGGTGTCAGGAGTGGCTTATGGTTGTGGCAATGGCCACAGGGGTGTGTGGTTGCTGGTAGTATCAAACAGGCAGCCAGGAAACTGTGTGCAAGAAGCAGGCCTGAGATGACCCCCAAAGCTCACCTCCCAGCGACGTCTTCCTGCAGTTGGGCCCAGTCTCTGAAGAGTTCTGTAAGTTCTCGGAACAGCACTGCCAGCTGGGGCCCATGCATGAGCCCAAGGAAGACATTTCACATCCAGCCAGAACCAGTCTCAAATGATAGCATGGGAGGAAGGAAAGGAAAGCAAATGGGAAGAGAAGAAAAGAAAGGCAGCTGCTGTCCTTGCCTGGGCTGCAGGGGAGATCAGAGGAGGTGACAGGGCAGTAAGCATGGCTCGCTGCTCATTCCACTGTCCAGAGGGCTGACTGGAGCAGATATGTTCACGCTTATCTCTCTGGGAGCCTAGGAGTCCATCTCGCTAGTTGTGGTCAGAGTTGACATGTCTGACCCTGATCCTGGGCGGCCACACATTCCCCACAAGTTCTAGAAGGTTACTTTCCCTTCATAAATGCAAAAAAGCACATTTGCACAAATGCTGATTTAGTGATTTTTTGAGACAATTTTGAAGAATAAAACCAGAATTAACTCAATTTTTTCTTTTTAAAATCTATTTAGCACTGGGAGGAAAGTAAGTAATTGCCTATGGATGTGTGGCTTGGATTGGACAAGTGGAGATCTGATATTCAGAGCCAGTGTGTTGCCCTCTCCCGAGGAACTATCAGACCACTGTCCCTTTGGCCTTGGCTGGCTCTGCGTGGGGTCGTCCAGCCTGGCTGCCTTGGATTTAGTTGTGCCAGAATCCTCCTCTCTTATCTGCCAGACATATCTATTCTTTGAGTCCCAACTTTCATAAAGACTTCTTAGATCCTGCCTTAGAAATGGCAGGAGCCAACCCTCATATTTTACATATGTCCTTCCTCCATAGAGCCAGGTTTATGCTGGGCATGACGCTAGGCAACAACAGATCTCCACAAATACTTGGAGGGTTGGAAGTTCAACACAAAAAGCATGATTTAGGCATAGAGCTCAGCAGTGGATCATGCACTTAGCATGTTTGATACCTTGGGTTTATCTGTATTTCATGCACACATACAACACACCAAAGCGTATGCAGAACCACTTAGGCAGAGCAAAAGTATCCAGCTTTATTGACACAGAAAGAAGGATGGCAGTTTCTGGAAGCTGGGGAAGACAGAGGGAGTCAGTAATTAATGTGGACAGTGTTTCGGTTTGAGAGAATACAAGCTGTGGAGATGGTCCCCAATGGTCACAGGACACCGCACCGTGTGTTTACATTCCAGTTTGATTGACATGTTGGGCAGACTACAGTTATAGCGCTCAGTGCCGCACTTCTCAGCTCCATGCTTTTAAAATGGAAAGCTGTCGGCAAGCTTTCAGTTTAGGTTCTTGTGTTTTAAGCTTGTCTATGTAAGAATAGTTGGGACAAGGGTCGAAAGCCACCATGAGCAAAGTGGTGCTGTCTCAGGGTCTTAGGGTGTCTGAGTCCTGGGGAGTTTCCGATCTTCTTTGTTCTGTTTGGGATTTCATTCAGTGGCTTCTGTGTGGGCTTAAGGATGGCAGACCCCACAAACCCCCTGTGATGTGTGCCCTCACATGGACTCAAACCCCTGGAAGGCACCAGGCTGGTGGCTGGGCAGGGCTGGTGGATAGCCCTACCCAGAATATCAGGGTTCTTTTCTCCCATACTGTCCTCATCCAGCTTAAAACCAGCTGCCGGCAACCCCTGGGCTCATCCGTCTTATCTGCGCTCTTTTCTCTAGATCAAGTTAGGGAACACTCAGTGTCATCTCTCTTTCATAGGTGGCTCATGTGTTATTAAGAGCATGTTGGGAAAGGGAGCATCACCCACAAAAGGGACCCCTTAACGACTGGACTGTCGACGGGAAAGGTCCATTCTGCCCTGGAATGCCTGCTCTGAGCAAGCCAAGGGATAGCTGTTGCAGACTTCAGCTTGAAGGTGTCTTTCTTCATTGATAATTCTTGGTATGGTCTGCTAAGTGTCGACAGCTCTCTAAAGTTGGCATCTAAAATAACTTTTGCCTTGGTTTCCCTGGAACATTTACCAAGCTATGACAGTGGAAATGCTTTATGAAAACGACTTTAAACAAATCCAAGGTGCAATTTACCCTTCCAGACAGCTGCCCTTGTAACTCTGTTTACTAGTATGATGTACATTATTTTCCTCATGCCTCAGTACTATGGGATATTTCCTCCCTTTTCATCAAATAGGTCTCCATTTGATAGTGACGTGGAGTTTCCATCTCCTCTGTAAGTGTTATGATACCTAAAAAACTACTGCTGGGTTTGAATCATATGAAAATGACTTCACTGAATTCTAACTTTGGGTCCCGCGAATGTAGTTAGTGCAGAGTGGAGGCCTGGTTCTGGTCTCAGTCCCCAGTCCATCTTCTTTGTTCTGAACAGAAACTCACCACTGACTCTAAACTTGGGAAGAGCCCAGGGCTGAGCTGTGGGAGCAAAGGCAGAGCAGTAGCTGAGGACACAGGCTTTGACAAGATGTCTCTGGCGTCTGGTTCTGTTGCTGTCTGGCTCTGGAAGCTTGTAGCAGCCTCTCAGGCTTTCTGTTCTTGTAAGACTTTCCATGGGAGAGTGGTATGTCCACCCAGATTGAGAGGGCAGTATCAGACCAAAGACAGGACTTGATCCAAGTGTAGCCTCATGAACCAGAGATTTTTCTTGGAGTTGCTTACAGGAGCTTGGATGATCTGTGCAGCTGATCATTTAAGAAGTTCACCCCTAGCTGAGCCTGGTGGCACACACCTATAATCTTAGCACTCTGGGAGGCAGAGGTAGGCAGATCTCTGTGAGTTCAAGGTCAGCCTGGTCTACAAAGTGAGTTCAGGAAGCCAAGGTTGCACAGAGAAACCCTGTCTCAAACAACCAAAATAATTAAAAATAAAATAAAATAAAAGAGAAGTTTGCCCCTCACCAGGCAATGGTGACATATGCCTTTGTCTCCGAGCATTCAGGAGACAAACAGGTGGATCTTGAGACCAGCCTCACCTATAGAGCAAGTTCCAGGACAGCCAGGACTACACAGAGAAACCCTTTCCAAAAAAAAAAAAAATGAACAACAACAATTGAAAGTTTATCCGTGCATGGGTGACTTCTCTGCCCAGAGCCTCATCGCTGGCGTTCCCTGTGTGGTTCACCGGCAGATACAGCGTGGAAACATCTCCCCAGCAAGTGTTGGCCACTTTTATGAACTGTGTCAATCTTTACCTTCCCTCCATGAGGCTCTATCCATAGGCCCAGTCTCCCGAGAGTCTCACGTGGTTATTCAAAATGCCAGCCATCATGCCGCAACCCAGACCAACAGCAACACAACAAATAGCTCCTTTACAACTCCAAGTAAAGCTGCTTATTATTTTCTAGTTCAATGTATTTGCGTCCTCTGCTGCATCCTTGAGCGGCTTCAGTGACCTGGACTTGATTGGGGTGGCCACAGAAAGAAGAAAGACTGATAACCGACAGACAGACGAACAGAGAGACAAAAAGCTCAGATCAGGAGGCCTGGGCTGTCAGCTAGGAAAGCCTGAGCATCCCAGAAGTTCAGTGTTTAGTATACGGAGTTGAACCGAGAGGGAGGGTTACTGTGTACAGCTGGACAAGGAGGTGGAGTTATTACAGACAGAGTAAGGAGGCGGGGTTTACAGTGTACGTCTTGAGGAAGGGGACAGGCTTAGCTAATTTGGGTAAGAGCCATCAGTGTAGGGGAAAAGTCTGTAGTCATCTAGGGGTGGGAGGAGAAATCTGTGATAGACATATGCACACACTGTCAGCACTCCCACGAGGCCTCCCAGGGAAGGCTTTGCCGTGCTTCTGAACTTCACCCTAGGGGGAAGGCTTTCCTTTCCTCTGTGGGTCTGAGGCTCTGAGTTCTTTGACATGGCCAGCTCATTTCAACTCCTTGACTCAGGCTTCACTCACCCAGTGCTTTCTCCTCTCTTTTCATGCCCTTTTCTCCATGCTTAGGACTTCTGATATAATATCAAATGGAAGTGATGAGAGGGGTATCGTATCCGTATCTACAAAGCTTCTTAGAGAGAAATGTACAGTTTTTTTTACCATTAAAAGTAGGGCAATTAGCTGTAGGTTCTTCACAAATGTCCTACAATCTGGTGTGCTTTTAAACATTACCGTGTTCCATCAATTCTAAAATAAAAGCCAATGATGAAATATTATTACGTGCATCCCAAATCTTTTGTTGGACTAAGTTCTGAACACTTATGGAGTTCCTCTTGAATGGCATGGACATGCACGTGCATTTCAAATGTGTAGAGCTGTGCCATTTCTCCTTTCCTGGTGGTATTTTACACGGGCGTTAAAGGATTGCCCGTTAGGTCTGGAAGATAACTGGGTTGGTAGAGTGCTAACCCTGCATAAGGACTTGAGCTCCACAGAACTCCTGTTTAAAAATAGTCCAGGCATCGTGGCCGAGAGTGTGATCCCAGTGCTGGGAAAGCACAGACAGGTGCATGGATCTCTAGGGCTCAGTTTATCCTATCTGGCCAGACATGTGGACATGTCATACACACCCCTTTACATACACAGGTGTAGCTTCATGCTACACACACACACACACACACACACACGAATTCCCAGTTACGTGCATAGTGCACTGTGCTGTATTCCCTACCTCTCCCCCAAGCGTACCTTAAATTGACCCCAGTGGATGCTTCTTTTGGAAGCAAGTCTAAAGCAAGTGTGTTCTGCATTCTAAACAGAACATAAAGAACACGGGGCAGCAACGTCCTCACGGCTTGTGAATGGCTGACAGCATACTTTCTGAGCCAGGCATCATCACCCTAAAGTCATTTGGCTAACAGAACCTCACCCATACCTTTGTGCATATTTCAGTATCTGGATTGCACTGTAGGATATCTCTCACCATCGTCGCGTTTCCCTTCTCAACAGCCCAATACAACGCAGTCTTATTGTCCTGAGTAACGGAAGAAAATCATGTAAGATGCAGTATTAAAAACTGCTATTTTTGAATGTAAAATATCATGAATATTTAGACTGGTGGAATCACTGCAGCTCCCTTCCCCCGTACTGGGGATCCCATATCCCACCTTTCAACCTCAAAGGCCTCAACAAAGCAATTACAGCACAATGACAGAAAGACGAAGAAGCAGAACTTCTATCTCTGTGACCACTGGAGATTTTATTTGTGTTTAACATTTGAAACGGTGGAGCTGTCAAATGTAATGTTTTTATTTGGTAAGGAAAATTTTCATTCATATATTACGTTTTTTACTGATTTGAGCAAGATATTCAAAAGTTGAGGGTTTTTTCCACTTTGTGATGGTTATCGCTTCTTATTTAATTATTCAATTTTTTTTGTGACTGGTCCTTATGTAGGTCTGAGACTTTTTCCACCATGAAAGTCCATCAGTGTGTCCCCAGGGTATGTAACTCAATAGTAGAGTCCCTGCCTATCACCAGAGATTTCCTGGCTTCCATCTCCAGCACCCTCAAAGTTAATGGATGAAAAAAAATTGTATATTTGTACTGTAGTAAAAATATAATTTCTTTTATTTTTTTTACTCTTGGTTTAGTCATATGCTTATGTATGCAACAGTCAATCAAAGAAAATTCTTTCAGAGCCAGCCAGCTCCACCCTTGGGGTTGAAGAAGGCAATCTCAAGAATTTGTTCTGGTTGTGAAACTCTGAGTCATCTGATTAAAATATATAAGGAATTGTTCTTACTGTTGTTTGAATTAGTGAACGACGAAAGAGGCTCTAGAGACTTCACAAATGGGATTGAAAGAACAGTAAGACAATGAAATATTTAAGCACTTTCTAAAGACAACTATGACTCTGTGCCCAGCTGTTCCAATTGTGCTCATTCCCATCACAGACTGTGATCATATACTCCATGCCTAAGGCTATGGGATCTTTGCTAAGTTGGAGAGGTAGACTCCAGTGGTGACTAACCAAATCTGTGTCTCTCCCAGGGCTTCTTCTGAAGCTCAGCTCACATCCATCTCTGCCTGAACTGGAATATCAGGAAGAGACTTATGCCTGATGCTGTCCTTTGACTGCCAAATGTACACTATCAGAGGTCAGACCTCAAAGACGTTCATGGACCAGCTGCATCGTCAGAATCACTGTAAGAGCATGCATAACTACCAAATCATATCTGGGAGCTAGGATATGCCCTGGGACATGCTTGCAGTTTGTATGACAACCTGAAGTTTGAGTGTCATTCGTGTGGAAGGTGTGTTGGTGAAGGGAGCAGGAATGGACACTGGTGCAAAGCTGAGAGAAGGGATATTAACATAGTTTTCTGCTTTGTTACAGCGCTGTGTCTTTAATTGTTAAATGGGCAATCTTTTGTCCTTAAGATTTATTCTGAAAAATCAAGAGCAATTTTAATGTAGGACCAAGGGCTATAGGATGAAAATAGAAGACGTCAGGGGCAAGGCAAGCTACAAAGTGACATCTGTCACCTGCAACCCATAGCCCCAATGAAAGGGCAGGAAAACCATTGGTTTCTAATGAGAGAGTCAAGTTTAATTAACTCTTCTCTGAATAGATTTCCAATAGGAACTTGGCACCTGGAACTGAATAGCTAATTTACAAGGGCTGCCAGTGAACAATGGTTAATCTTCATCTTCTTGTTAGGTGCATCATAATTGTCTTTGTCATGGCAGCAAGGCAGAGGGACTAGAGACAAGCTGCAGTTTTCTATGGAAAGTCCAAGATACTGTTCTGCAGGTTGGAGAATGGGTACCCATTGTTGGCCACAGGTGGGGACTGCACTCCTAGCGTCAAAGGATGCAGTATATGCCCAGGTGCCTCTGTGTCATGGAGCCAATGGCCCCTTGCACTAGGCCATGAGGTAGCTAATTGTTTCCGATAATATTGCCTTCCTATGTTCTACCTCCCTCTCAGCCATTTCCCTTCAGTAAGTTAGGTGTTAGGCAGTGATCTTGTAAGTTCTGCGTCAGAATCATTTGATACAATTCAACATTTTTTTCAAGACAAAGTTTCTTAGCAGTCTTGAGATCAAAGATGTCATAAGTTGCTACCTGAGGTCTCTTAATAATTAAGAAAAATCTCCTTGGCTGTTAATTTAAGACTGGATTGTGGAGAGATGGACACAAATCAAGGATATAATCCAAGAAGGTATACTAGGTCAGAGAAAGATGGAAATTGGACTTCGGAGGCAACCAGAGAAATGGAAGATATTTGGTATATTTGATGATTGGCCATAGAGACTGAGGACAAATGGCTGGGCCAGTGTGTCTTTAGCAGGAAGTCAGGATGATGGGGAGTGTCTATTCTTTTTTGGAGGGACCTCAGTCTATGCCACAGGCCCCTGAGATCAATTAGAAGGGCCTTATATCTCTGGGAAAACTGTGTGTTCTGAATGGCTGTAAGGAAATTCCAAGCATGTGACTAGATTTCAGTATGTCAGAATGTCAATGAAGGACATTCTGAACAGGTCTGAAGCAAATCGGTAGGAAGATGCGCTAGCAGTGGTGCCAACACCAGAGAACAGACAAGAAAGATGGACTCTGAGGGCCTTACAGCAAAGCTTCTAAAAGCATTGTCTCCTCAGACTTCGCTCCAGCCATGTGAGATGTGTGTTATTGTGTGTTTTTAGATGAAAACTAGTGTCCCAGTTCATCTAGTAACCTGCCCAAAGCTGTTGAATGATGAACAAGGTTTTTAAAATTTCTGAAGCTGCAGATCCTACAAGCCCCACTTTGGAGATCATTAGGAGGGCTTTGAATTTAAAAAAAAACAAACACAAACCTCTTCAATTTGCAGTTAAAATTGGTTTCCAAAGCAACTGTGAAAAATGGGGAAGAAACAGAATGGGTAAGAAATTCATTATGGTTGGTAATAGTTAGAATCATAGGTGTAGGGAGGCTTACTTGAAGAACTGTATTGGTTACCTTGTTTGATGTGGGGAAACCCACACAAAAGCCATAAGGTACAAACATTCAAACATCAAAAGAGATGGATAGATAGAACATGGTATTTACATATAATGGTGTACTATGTAATATCAATTTGTAGTCCAGGCTGGCCTCAAATGCACTGTTTTCCAGGAGGACCTTCAACTGTGGCGGTCCTACTACCTCTGATTCTCAAGTCATGAGCTTGGGTGTATACTATTATTCCTAGCTATTTATATTTTTGAAGTTTCAGTTGTGAGTTTTAGCCTGTAACAGCTGAACTGTCTTTCCAACTCTATTATTCATATTTTAAAGGAAAATGAAATTCCAACATATGCTAAAAATAGATACTTGAAAACATGAAAGAAATGGTTTTATATAATTCTATTAATGCAAAAGTCATAGGACATAAAGTTGGTAGGTGGGGTAGGAGGAGACAGTTTGGGCTGGTGGGAAAATTCTGAAGACTGATGGATGGTGGGAGTGGGTGTCCATTGCTGACACTCAATCTGTACACTTCAGATGGGTAACATGATGCACCTTCTCTATGTTTTAGCACAGTGAAAGCTGTCATGAGTGTTAGCCCCGGTGATCAAGGATAAACCATGTCTGATTGTCAGTTCATGCCATTTGGTGGCAATGACACAGATTCAGTTTTATATAGTAGTATCTATGTGTACTTCCTACAGAGTAAAAAAAAACTTTGCATATATTTAAATTGCATTTTTCTGTATGAACAATTTTAGAGATGTGTCATAAATGAGCAGTGGAAAGAAAAAAAATCTTTTCCCCTGTTCCAAAGCATTCTGCCTCCTTCCTTAGTGCTATGCCAGGAAGATTCTAGCACCTGGACTCAATTTATTGCAGATCATTATTTTGCCAAAGTCTGAGGAAACCATCTTGGTAATGGATTGTTCCTTGCCAGGACATAGATTTAAATTAAGGAAGAGTGCTCTGGTATTCACACAGTCTCTGTATTATTCAGTTTTTCTTTCTTTTTTTTTTTTCCTCAACAGCTTCAAGCATGTCCAGGATCCCGCCTGTGTGCAGTAAGCAAGTCCTTCCATTTCCTCAAAAAGCCATTTCTTCGTAGAGCACAGCCATGCTTCACCATCTGCTGAGTCAAGCTTGCTCTCTGATTGCTTTCCTGGGGTCAGTGAGTGGACATGGGTGAGGGCCTGGACAAAAACAAGCATCACTCTGCTGGTTCAGTCAGGGTCATCTAGCAGGCTGAGCCTGATCCCCTGGACCATCAAAATATGCCAACATCTCACCCTTTCAAACCCTGTTTCAGGTCTTTAGACCTAAAAGATTTCTAGTGGGATCCTAACTTCGGAAGAGGACATCTCCTTTGGCTTTTTACCACATCTCTTTGTAACCATTACTACATGGCTTGATTTTTCAAGACAGTATCCTCTGCACCTGCAAGAGATGTTTCTATTTATTATTGCCATGGACCTTTACAAGTCCCGCTGTGTTTGAGTAGTTAGTATGCTCACCTGACTCTGTCATTTCCTTTTGTCAAGACTTCCAAAACAATTCACGAGGGCTCGTGAATAATCATTGCTTATGCTATAATTCACATTGCTACCATATTGTTCCAATACCTCGGCTGTAGTGACCTGGGCTTCTCCTCCCACCTGTAACCTGTAACTTGTTCTCTACAATAAGACTGTGTGACCGCTGTATCTGCACTGGCTACCAGCAATGGCGTGCTCCTTCTGTCCCCTTACCATACCCCAACCACAGAGAGACAAAAAGGAGAGAAATTTCTCAACTGTGTGCTTGTGCCTGTCCAATGCCACCTAGGGCATCACAGATGTTGGTGCCAGAGGAGTGCTAGAGTAACTTCTGGAAGTCTACACTATTACCTGTGTGAAGCTGGCCAATGGCTTCACAGAACTGTGAACTAGGTTGAGTGCCTAGATCAACGGGATGTGAAGAGCTGCTCATGGCTCTGGGAGGGAAAAGCCTCTTCCTGGTATTAGCATACTAAGTACACACTAAACATTGTCAGCTCAAAGCTGAGCCTTTACTTGAGCACAATGCTTTGCTGGAGAGCAATGCTTAGGTACAGTCACCAGAACAAGGTCAAAGTCTATTTACATAAGCAATATCCTAGCTCCTTTTTGCCTGTGTGGTGGTTCTGACCCCAAGTTTGGCTAAGTCTCAAGATCATGATGACAAATATGTTTTTCAGGGAACATTGAAGGTTTAACAAGGAAGAGTACTTGCCAAACAAGCATGAGGGCCTGAGTTCAAATCCTCAGCACCCATGTAAAAGGCTGGGAATGGCTATAGGTATGTCTGTTACTGGGGCATGAGGGTTGGAAACAGGATGTCTGGGGCTTGCTAACTACTAGCCTAGCTCTGGGCTCAGTGAGAGATCCTATCTCAAGGGAATAAGGTAGAGCATGATAAAGCAGGACATCCAATGCAATCTGGCTTCCATGCATATGCCCTTGCACACAAAGTATATATATGCTTCTATCTTTGTCTTTCTCTGTCTCTGTTTCTCTGCCTCTGTTTCTCTGTCTTTGTCTCTCTGTCTCTGTCCCTGTCTCTCTCTCTCTCTCTCACTCACACACACACACACACACACACACACACACAAACACAAACTTCACAGTGGATTAAAGAAGAAACCAAGTTTAGGAGTCCTAAATTTAACACCCTTACCATTAGCTAGACAGTAACTTAAGAGTAATTTTATTCAATAACGGTTTGAATACTTTATTTCTTTGTTCAGTTATTCAATCTGAAATCTATTACGTGATAATTTTCAAAAAAGAAAATTATCAGTATTTTCTGCTTTATTGTTGATTGTACCTCCTGGTTAAAATGTATCTTGGTATGGGAAAAGAGACGCACAATTTTTAGAAAGTCACCATCAGTATTTACCAGCATTAAAGTTGTAACTGTCTAAGGCTCTTCCAAGATTTTTTTTATGGGAAATTTCAAACAGAACACAGAGAAGAATAAAATAATAAACCATGTCTTCTCCTCAGCAAGTATTTAGGGGGAATCTCCACCAAGATGCCAGAGGCATCTAGAATTCCAGGCATGCCTTGTAGGTAACCAGGATGGTCACCCACCATAGGGGAGGAACATTTTTCTCACTGTTCTCATCACAGCTGGAATGAGTGATCACATCACCCAGCTTGGAAATGGATTTCCCCCCTCCCTGGTTGGCTTATTTGCTCAGGTTCCCGTTCGCCAGAGGAGGGCTGAGGGTTTGGGGTCAGGCATGAGGCAAATCTAGCTGTGTGCCCTGGAGGGAGCCGTATCCTCCTGTTTCTTGGTAATTTGCTGTAAATTGGTGCTGCTGCTCCTCAGAGTTTTATCTAGTTCTGTTCTCCTTCTGTTGGAATAGCATCCGTTTTTCTTGGCTGTGGGATACGGTCCGTGACCTCCACAGAAGCCCTCACATTACTAACTGGTATTTCACAGTGACTGAATTGGCACCTACCTTCTTCATGTTTGACTGTTGTATTTTCGTCAGCAGAGACTGCTCACTGTTTTCCATCTTAGTTCAGGGAAACCAGAAAAATGTTGCTTTGAAAGTGAATTCTTTTAGTATGTTTTTCTAATTGAGACTCTTCCATGTCCTTGATTGTGTTCTCCAAATCTTTTTCCATCTCTCTTTTTGTTTTCATACCGAGACTCAGTTGTTTTCATAGTCTAGAGCCCAGGGGGAAAAGTGGGTGACTGTACTCTATGCTGATTAGAACTTGTATGGGTCTCTGGGGTCTCATCACTTTAGAGTTATTTAGGAAAACAGCATTCAGAGGGATATTTTGGCAAACCTGAGTGTGCCAGGGTGTGGGGAGGAGTGAACAGGTTGGTCCAAGAGATGCATGATGAATAATTAACAAACAGGAGAAGGCCTGAGTGAGACAATAGCTCTCTGCAAACACTGTGCTGAAATACAGCTCTGACTGCCTTGGGAGAGTTCTCTGGAGACAAGTTGCAGCTTTTTATAAAATTACATTAGAAGCAGCCTACGTTCAAACTGCATCGACTCCCGGAGAAGAGCACTCCCCTCTTTAGATATTAGATACAAAGCCAGTATGCAAACATCAAGGCAATGATCATTATGACCAAAATCCCCATCAGGAGGTTGAGGTAGGAAGGTCATGTGAGCTTGTGAGTTCCCGGTCAGCCTGTGCCACATAGAGGCACAGTTTTGTTCCTTTCTTTGTAGATGTGTTTATGTGTTTGTGTGTGTGTATGTATACTTGTGTGTTGAGATCAGAGGACAGTCTTTGATATTATCTCTCAAGTGCTGACCACCATTTTATTAAAACGGTCTCTCACTGACCTAGGACTCACTGAGCAAAACTGGCTAGCTGACCAGTGAGTGAGTGTCAGGGATATGCCTGTCTCCTCCTTTCCATCCCTGGAATTACAGTAGTTACCACCCCACTCAACTTAAAAAGATATTAAAGTTTTTTTAAACAGTTTCATACATGTATGTAGTGAATATCAGTTGTTTTTTCCCCCTCCCATTTTTCTTGCTCGTTCTCCTCCTGCTGAGGCTCTTCTCAGCAAGTGCTCTTTATATTTTTTTTAAGTTTTGTTTTGTCTTCTTATGCTGTGTGGTCCACTGAGTTTAATTTGTTATTTGCCCAAGTGTGGGTAGGACATTACTCAGTAGAACAAGGGCAAATTACCAGTGACTATACCACTGAAGACAATGGTACCTTCCCTGCCCCAACAACTCTTAATTGCCAACAGTTCCTCAAGCAGCGTGGGATGGACCCCTCCCCGTTCATGATGCAATGCTGGTGAGCCCAGTCATCTGCAGGCATTGTGTAAATACCCACAGCTTCAGTGTGTTCATGAGTACAACCGCTGTGTCATGTCCAGAAGACATCCTTCTGCCGCACACGCTCCTATTCTCTGGCTCTTGTGTTCTTTCCAGGCCCTCCTCAGCCATGTGTCCTGAGCATGTGGCAATGGTAGAGCTTCCCTTTGTACGGGGAGCACTTCACTGTCACTCATTCACAGCACTGTAGTCAGGTATGGGTCTCTGCACTGTTACGCTTTTTCCCTATACAGTGCGGGAAGAAGTGTTTCTGACAAAGGCTGGGTACAGCGCTAGTCTATGGTGTTTATACCCATTGCCTCCAACTTCTTTTTTTTCCCCCTTTTAAAAATTTTTATATTAATCACAGGTTATGCACTTTGTATCCCAGCTGTAGCCCCCTCTCTTTTTCCCTCCCAATCCCACCATCTCTCCCTTATCTCCTCCCTGACCCTTTCCAAGTCCACTGATAGGGGAGGACCTCCTCCCCTTCCATCTGATCCTAGCTTATCAGGTCTCTTCAGGACTGGCTGCACTGTCCTCTTCTGTGGCCTAGAAAGGCTGCCCCTCCCTTGGGGGGAGTTGAAGAGCCATCCATTGAGTTCATGTCAGAAATAGTCCCTGTTCCCCTTACTAGGGTACCCACTTGGATACTGAGCTGCCATGGGCTATATCCAAGCAGGGTTCCAGGTTAGATCCATACATGGTCCTTGGTTGGAGAAACAGTCTCATAAAAGATCCCTGTGCCCTGATATATTTGGTCCTTGTGGAGCTCCTGTCCTCTCCAGGTCATATTCCTCACTTAGAAAGTCAAATGGGATAGACATTGGATGTAGGAGAAAACAAGTAACAGGACAGGAGCCTACCACAGAGGGCCTCTGAAAGACTCTACCTAGCAATGTATCAAAGCAGATATTAAGACTCATAACCAAACCTTCGGCAGAGTTCAGGGAATCATATGAAAAAAGGAGGAGTTAGTAGGCCTCCAACTTCTGATGTTGCTCATGAGAGGGTCTGCCACCCTGATTTCTAGTCCTTTGCACATGATGGATGTTTCTCAGTGCTGGGGATTTTGTCATTTGAACCTGTTCGGGCTTTGTACATACTCTCACAGCTCATGTGTGAACCAGTACTACAGATCTAAAACGCCACAGTACTGTATGTGATGGATTAGACTGTTGTTCCCAGTCCTTGCTCCTCAGGGGCTGAAGAGACGGCTTTGCACATAGCAGAACTTGGCGCTCTTGCAGAGGGTGAGAGTTCAGGCCCCAGCACCGACACTGGTGGCTCACTGCCTGTAACTCCGGGAGATCAGGCCCTCTTCCGGTCTCTGTGGGCACCTGCACATTTATACAAGCAGACACACACGCAGAAGCATACATCAAAAGTCAAATCCAAGAGACTTAAAAAGATAGGTTCCATAGTAATGGGAACAGGGACTGTCTCTGACATGAACTGATTGGCCTGCTTTTTGATCCCCTCCCCCTGATGGGGGAGCAGCCTTACCAGGCCACAGAGGAAGACAATGCAACCACTCCTGATGAGACCTGATGGACTGGGATCAGAAGGAAGGAGAGGAAGACCTCCCCTATCAGTGGACCTGGGGAGGGGCATGTGTGGAGAAGGGGGAGGGAAGATGGGATTGGGAGGGGAGGAGAGAGGGGTTTATGGGGGAATACAAAGGGAATAAAGTGTAATTAATAAATATTAAAATAAAAAGAAACGTAAAAAGACTTTTTATTTTATGTGCATCAGTGTTTTGCTTACATGTATGTGTATCAAACATGTGCTTGTACCTACAGAGGCCACAAGAGGGTATTGGATCCCCTAGAACTGGAATTATAAATGATCGTGAGCTATCGAGTGGGTGCTGTAAATCAAGCCAAGGTACTCTGGAGGAGCGTCCAGCGCGCTTAACTGTGGAATCACCTCTCCAGCCCTGCAAAAGTAAAATCTTAAAAAATATATCTTTTCTCCACCCGCCGCTCCCACCGCTTTTGTTGGTGGTGTGACTTCCCCTACTCTTAATTCTAGGCCTGGCCATTTTACTTTGTCACTGTGATCATGGCAGAGGCTGGAAAAGCACATGTGTGCCTGGATTTATTCTCTTCTATTTATGCCATCAGAACAGAAGAGCATGCTGGTAGTCCAAAGAGGAAGATAAACAGCGTGTGAAATAAAGCCAGTTAGTCCAAGCCAAGCTAAGCCTGAATCGGAGCCCAGCTGAGTCCAGCCTGCACCTGCCAACACTCAGCTGATTCACAGGTCACTGAGAATATATTACTGTTATTTTAAGCCACTACAGTTTTGGATGCTTTCCACATGGCATTTTGGGAGAAGAGCTTTTGGTGTCAGACATTGGTACCTTATTGGTATGAGATATTGATAACAATTATGTGAGATAGACACAGAAAAGCAAAAAACTAATGGCTTCGGTCTGGAGATTCATTGGCAAAAAAGAAACTGTGATAGAAGTTAGAAAGAAAACGGCAATCTGTGTTACACAGGGAGGGGAGAGAAGTATTTTATAAAAGTATCAGACCTGGAAATTGGAATATATACCAAAAATATTTGAATTTGTGCTGAAAGATGTGCAGGAAAAGAGGTGAAAATGTTATTAGCTGCATGTATATAATAGATCCTGTACTTCAGAAAGAACAATATTTAGGAAAGAGCCAGTTTTGAAGGAAAATGTACACAAACTAGAGAGAATCCAGGAGTTCTGGGATTATTGAGTTGAAAAATAAGGCTTCTTTATCGTGGGTCATTTGAGGAACTACATGGAAACCTGCTGTGGTAGACACTTCCTAACACATATACACATATGGAGGGAGTCACAAAATAGTGAGACAAAGCCCCAAAGAGACAGCTATCTCTTGCCACCAAGTGAAATCCCCAGTGCCAGGAATGGGCTATCTCTTGTTGAGCTTTGGACAAAAGGGCCCCATGGAGACCCTCAAGTGCCTTAGGCAATTTCCAAAGCCATTGGTAGTTCCTCAAAAACTGATGGTAAGGCCCTATTTCTGAAAACAACACCTACATATCTCATTGAACATGGAGAAGTCTATTTGGTGCCTATCTAGAGACTTCATCTGTATTGAGTAGTGTTCATGGTACTGGAAAGTACTCCACGTATTACCAGAGAAGACAGGTAGGCAATAACCTAGATATAAACACTTGGAACAACAGTGGTGACCTGCCTGTGAAATATGCTAGAGCGACAGCGGCGCAAACATGGTGGGAATAAGCCAATCACTCTCTGATTAGATTCAAGGCCCAGTCTGTGAGGTGGAATTAATGCCTGAGCCTGCTCAGCATTGACTGACCCCCTTAGTGTGGTCAAGAACCTGAGACTGGAAACGATGTGGGTCTAGGGGAAAACCAAATGCTATCTGCTAAAGGAACATAGCAATAAATAACTTCAAATATATTCTGCCATACCCAAAGATCAGTGCTTCGCTCCACCATAATCAGAGAAACTTTGCAGTAGATGGGAACTGGCACAGAGACCCACAGCTGGACATGTAGAGAGTTAGAGACATCGGAGCCCTCATTTCTAAATGGGATGTCTCTATCAAACCCCTCCCTTCACAGCTCAGTGATCTACACAAAGGAGGATACAGAAAGATTGTAAGAGCCACAGGGAGTGGATAAAACAGTGTCTTGCAGACACAGCAGGACTGATACTCTCGTGAACTCACAGACTGTGGCAGCATGCACACAACCTACATAGGTTCAAACCAGATGTGGTGACAGCATTGAGAGGGACAAGTGGACATCATGGTCCTACCCAAACCCAAGAAACTATCTACAGCTGATAACTGCTGGCAAAGGAAAAATCAGTGCTCTCCGATGGAGTCTCACTGCCGTGTTAACCACACCACACTTCAGGGGAGACTCCATGCTGAGCAGTACTTAGCCAATACAGCATGAACTAAACGCTATTTTTGTAGGCTTTTAGGCCTCGTTTTGTTTGGCTTGGGGATTTTTTTGTCCTGTTGGTCTCTTGCTTGTATATCTTGGTTTCTGTTTTTTTATTTTGGGGGTTTGGCTTGTTCTTTTTGAGAGAGGGGGATGGAGGTAAATGAAAGGAGGTGGGGCAGATCTGGAAGGAGTTGGGGGAGAGGAAAAGGGTCAGAATACATTATATGAATTTTTCCAATTATAATTTAAATTTCTTTTTTTCCCACTTCTCTCATATATTACATTTTGACCCCTGTTCCTCCTCCATCCCTCCTTATGACTCTCCTTCCCCCACACCTCCCCTCTCTACAATATCCATCTCCACCCCTGTCCTCCTCCCCTCAGAAGAGCAGGTCTCCCAGGGACACCAGCCAACTAGGGCACAACAAGCTACAATAAGACAAGGCATATACCATCACATCAAGGCTGGACCAGTCAATCCAGCGGATTTCTACAAGAACATCCAGCTACTCAGCCATAACATATATACAGGGACCTAGGTCATATCAAACCCCTACAGTGGGATACTTGACATCAAACTAACTATAATGAGACTGGCAGATTCAGCTGTCCATCCTGTAAGGGTTGGATACTTGTTCTGGCTGAAGGTTTGCTTTTCTTCCCTCAGACCTTCAGTGAACACCACTCTTGATGTACATTAGTCCTGATCATAGCCACAGAATCACACTCTCAGTGTAATATCTATCAGGGACACACCTCATAGAAAGATGTGGGGAGAGGACCAGGGGTCCATGGTGATTTTTCATCCCACATTTTCTAGAAGGAGCCAGGCTCAGAAAGCACTTGGATGCTAGAGCTGACACATTCTTTGAGAGGCTAGGCATCATCTTTTAGGGTGTACTCCCTGCATTCAGTCATGTCTCCTGTATAGTGCTATGTCCTCAACATGAAACAAAGAAACAAACAAATGTGAGAACTAAAAGACAGAAGCAAAAGTGGCCTCATTGTCATTTCTAATGACCCACTGTTATGGTGGTTCTTTCTCCCAGCCCTAAGATCCCAGAATAATGACACAGCCTCAAAATATATATTTACATATATCTAGGCCATACAGTTAAGATCTTCTCTGACTAGTATATAACTTAAAATAACCCATTCATACTAATCTACATTCTGCTGTGTGGCTGGTTACCTCTGCTCAGGTTCCATGCATCTGTCCTCCTCATATCTTCCCTGGTGAATTTCCCACACCTGGCTCTATCCCAGATTCCTTTCTGTCCAATGGATGTTCCACCTTCTATTCTACCCTTTCCTATAGGCCATAGGTTTTTTATTGCCAGATAATGCATCTATACAATACAAAAGATATCCCTTCTATAACCTGCTGAAAAAGTGTTTGCTTCATGTCTCTACACCTTTGGGCTCTTCCAAGGAAAGAGGTTCTGTTCACCAAATAAAATATGTTCTTGACAGAAGACATGCAGCAATGGCCCCATTTCATCCTGTCTTATGGCTTCTACTAAGGGATTTTATATTTTTTTGAGATAGGGTCTTGCTATGTTATCCTAGGCTGACCTTCACCCCAGCCTTGCTGGGATGTTGAGGTGTTATGATTTGAATGAGAAACATCATCCATAGGCTCCTTTATTTGAACATTCTGTTCTCCAGCTGATGTTGCTGTTTGGGGAGGTTATGGAATCTTTAGGAAGCCTAGCTAGAGGAAGTCTATCACTGGGGGAAGGCTGTGAGACTTTATAACCTAGCCTCACTTCCACTTCTCTTTCTTTACTTCCTTTGTGCTGATGAAATGTGGTCAGTCTGCTTCCTGACTGCCAGCCCAGACTCATACCACTGCTGCCTTGCCTTCACCACATGACGGGAGATACCCATTATGGAACTGTAAACAAAAACAAAACATTTTCTTTTCTAACTTGCCCTTTTCAGGTTTTTTTTTTTTTAAATCACAACAACAGAAAAGTAACTAATACACAGGTCTGTATTTCCTTGTTTGGCTAGCATTTTAGACTGTTGATATCCTGCAGATAAAAAGAGGCATAATTATTCTGGCAGAGATAAAAGTGGGATGTGGGGCCACTTGTACACAATGTGGGGAGAGAATGAGGTATGTGTAGGTCACTTGGGAATGATCCTCATGAGCATTTTTTTTTTCAAATCTTATCCTCTACTTGTCAATAGACAGCATAATTAACCTGTCTACAAAGGTGTTATTACCAATGTCTAAGACATTTCTAGAATGATGGTAAACTACCAGGTTAGCCATCAAGAACTGCAGAACTGAGAATGAGGGACCGTAGATTATGTAATACAGGAATAAATATTACTTGTACGCTCAAGACAAACAGCATCAGCAGAAGTTATGGCTCATCTTCTGACCTCTTTCTGAGTTCTACATCATGAAGAGAGGCCCATCAAAGCCATGGAGGCTTGGACCTGTGCAGGGAAAACATGGATCATCTCAATCATGGAGGCACTGCTCACATGACACTATTAGGAGAATTTGCCAAGAGAAGCACAGTTGACTGACAGCATCAGGTATCTAGCTTTGGGTCTCCCACCATGTGAACAGAGGCCGTGCTTCCTTGGACTGCACTATCTGATGACTGAATAAGTCAAGGATGCTGGTGCCAGGCTGTGCTTGTCTGCTATGGGGCCCTCAAATAAACATTGGCTTCAGAGACTTCCCTTTGCTGTGGCTGAGATTTTCTCAGGACAGTGTTGGAGTCTGAGGTGTTTCCCAGTCTGTTTTCTCCTTGCTATTAACCACTCTGAATCTTCTTTCACCTGCTCCTGATCTCTGCCCCTTTATACTTCTCAAGAAGCTCTCCCTGTAAATCTCTTACAGATCCATCCTAATACTGACATATGCTCAGAAAATCCAGTGTTATGAATGCCCAGCAGTGCCTTTTGGATTCTGCTAATTGATTCTGCATGTATTGTTGCAATTTTTATTCACTGCTCTATTCAGGAGAAACTCCTTTAGCTGAGGAACTTTAGACTTCCAGTTGAAGGAAATATGTGTTGTTTTTGAAAACTTTCCAAATGTCTTTTTCTGAAAGTCCTAGGAGTTGAAAGTTGGACAGCAGGCTCAAACTTCTACTTTCACTTTCTTTCTTAGTCTGCCAGTTCTCTGTGTCTCTGTCTCTGTGTTTTTGTGTCTGTCTCTCTGCCTCCTGCTTATAGACCAGGTGGCAAGCTCTTAGCTACTGCTCTGGTGCTATGCTTTTTGGCCTCCTTCCATGCTCCCCACCATAGTAATAATGGACTGACCCTCAGACTGTAAGCCAGCCCCACATCAGATACTTCCTTTTATAAATTACCTTGGTCATAGTGTCTCTTCACATCAACAGAATTGTAACTAAGCCAGATGCCTTGACAATATCTTACATATTTATCCAATCAAGTTGTAATCAAAATTGACTATTACAAATCTATCCTCTGTCTTCTTGACATCTAAACACATCATGTTAAACCATGATATTCCAGCCCTAGTCCCCAAAATCTCATAGCCATTTTACAATGTAAAATGCAATCAATCCAACTTCCAAAATCCGATAGTCATAACAGGATCACACTGTTCAAAATCAAAAGTCTCTTCTGAGACTTGGGTAACCCTTATGAGCCAGTAAAGTAAGAAAACAGACTATATACTTCTTACATAACAACAACACATAATAAACATTCTTACTAAAACAGAAGAATTGAGGCATAGCAAGAGGAGATTAGAAGCAAGACTGAAAACCAGCAAAGCAAACAATGAGCCTCATGGCTCCATGTTTACCAACTGGGGCTTCTGTTGGTATCAGCTGGCCTCCTGAAGATACAGGTAGCTTCAGCCCTCCAAATCTGTTTTCTCTGTGGTGTTTCTCCTGGACCAGCTCCAACTGATACTTGCAGCATGCCTTAGCAAATGTTCTTTGTTATTGACATGTCCAGTATTCTGTGGTCTCTACTGAAACTTAGGTTTGGCTTTCACAGCTTCATACACAGTTCACTCAAGAGTTCCACGTAGAGAATCGACCTTGCCACACTCTGTATGGCCTTGATGCTTTTCTAAAATATTGGTACAAATGTGCAAGACACTCTTACTCTTGTAATATTTGCAAAACCACCAAAATGTGTATGATCTTAAGTTCTTCCATCAGCTCAAGGTGGACACTGGCTCCATTGGGCCACAGCTGTAGTGATTTTTGTGCACCTTCACAATGAAACCTTGTTAAATGTATTTCTAGGCACCTGTTTTTCATTAGAACATTGCAGAGGCTCTTACTCTCAGCTTTTCTCTTTTTATGTGAGTTTTCAACTTTTCACCTTCAGTGAGTGGTGTCTTGCCATCACAGTACCTTTCCTAGTGTCTCAGGACAAAGTTTGAAGTATCTCCTTAGTGGACAATCTCTTTAACAATTACGTCTGCCCTGTCTGCTTTGTCTGCAACATTTCCACAATTTTTACAGGATTCATATTTGTTCCTTGCTAAATGCTTTCCACATTCACTGCACTCTTGTGCTGTAAATTTGGGTAAATATGATAAGCAATGATTGTTCCATTGCCCAATTATTATGCTAGCTAGAAGTTTTCTCTGTCAGAAAATTAGTTCATTACTTTTAAATTCATTACTTTTGAGGTTCAGGACACAGGCAAAATATAGCCAGATGATGGCAGAATATGGCTCCTTTAATGTGATTTGAGATAGAAGGTTTAACTAGATGCAAACACATACCTACTTTTCATTTTATTTGTGGCTTAAGGGGAAATGAAAACAATCATTTGTACATCACTTTAAACAGGGCTTCCACCATGTTATTTTCATGTTAAAGGGTGAAAACTTACTCCATAGCTGCTGGATGATGATTACTTGAGGAAAGCTTGACCAAGGAAGAATAGAAACCATAAGTGGAGGGCCCATGAATGTGGCTGGATTAAAGTGTGATCAGGCTGGAAAGAGTGTATTTCCACTGATCTATTGAGAAAGGCGTGAGAGCTACAACTTCGTGGAGAATGAACTCCAACAGGAAAGGGTATAAGGAGCTCAGTGTGGATGACCGGCTGAGGCAGAGTCAAAGCAGAACTAGATTATTTCAGTTTCTGCTCAAGGTTCAGGGTGGCCATTTTGATATGTCTTGCTGCCTCCACCTGAGGGGAGACGGTTGTGTGATTCTTAGCATTTTCACATGAAGTGAAAAATACAAATAGTCAAATTTTACTGTCTGGAAGCATTCCTACTATACCTGCAAGAGACATCTTGTGGTGATTAATAAGTCTCAATTGTCAGCTTAACAAGATGTAAAATCATCTGAGGGACGGGTCTCCTGGCATACCTGTGGGCAATTATATTGATTAGATTAACTGGAATCAGAAGACCTGCCCACTGTGAGAGGCATCATTCCCCAAGCTTAGATCCTGGACTGTCTGCGAAGTAGAAGGGAAGATGAGCACAAGCACTCTCTCCTTCCTGACTGAAGATGCAATGTGAACAGCTGCCTCAAGCTTTTGCTTCCTTGACTTTCCTGCCATGAACTGTGAGCTGAGACAAACTCTCCATTCCTCACAGTGCTTTTTATGAGAGTTATTTTATCACAGCAGCCAGAAAAGTAACTAAGATAGACTTCTTGTTAAATTTTTCATGTTGTACTTTTGCTCTAGCTGTGAGCTCTTCTTTGCCCTTATATTTTATGGTTTTTGTCCAATTAGAGAATTTTCTATCTACAGTAGCAAAATAATATATATGTATATAGCACACAGACATACTTTATATGTATATATATGCACATATATGTAAAATATGTGGTGTGGGATGACATCATTAAAGCACTCCAAAGTGTCAGTAGGCCAACGGAAACACTGAACGAGCAGACTGACCACTCATGATAGATGTATTGTCTGCCCCAGAAAACACCAGAGGAGACACCTTCTATTTCCTTCTGGATTTCCATGTTTGTATTGAGCAAATGTTCAAGCCAAGTACCTGAACATTGTTGTTAGGAGTCCACAGGCACTTGTGTGTCAGAGACTGAACATCTGAATTAAGTGTCAGCCTTGGACCCCAGCATTGCCTTCCTCTTTGCCCCATCCCACCCTGAAGCTGCCTGGATGTTTCCGTTTCCCGCCTTTTTTCAAGCCTTCATTCATAGGCCCTGCTATCAGGTCTAAAGTTGTTTAAGTTAAGAGTTTTCATTGGCAAGTAACCCTGCAGGATTTTGTCAAGTATCTTGTATATCTTGAATATAACAGCGATGGTAGGATTATTGGCCTGAGACTCCCTTCTAGAACAAAGATGTCTATAACAGGTACTCATCCAAAGTCTACTGGGATTGTTATCAACACTCTCTTTTTTCCCAATATAAATTTGTTTGTCAAAGATTCTACATGACATTTATTTAGGGAAAACAGATAATCTTCTAGTTCCCAGTTTCTAACTGAAATGATTCATGTTTTGGGCCAAAATGGGGGAAAATTAACTTGCTGATTTCATCTTTTTTGTTGTTGTTAAGACAGAATCTCATGAAAGCCAGGATGGGCTCAAACTCACTTTTGACCTTGAACTATTCCTGCACTTCCCCAGGGATAGGATTGCAGGTGTGTGCTGTCACACCCAGCTCTATTCCACTTTTTTCATTTCCTTCTATCTGCTGTCCTTTCCTATCATCTGTAATATTTCCTACTTTGTCTATCCTCCAATGTAAAACATCTTATAAAGGTAATGTTTTTCTTCAACATTAAGCATAATTCAAAAGTGAAGAAAACCTCAGTACTATAGTCCTTGGAACAAAAACTTTAAGACTGGCTAAAACAATTCATTTAGGGACTGAGAAGTGAATACAGATAATGAAGTGGTCACAGATGACATTAACAATTAGTTACCCCGGGGTTACAATAGCAGTGAAGAAATGTCGTTATTAATTAAAATTACTCCAGCCTTCACCCTTGGAAACAAGTTGTTAGTCAGCCTCAGGTGCAATCTGTGTGAAAGGAAATGCTACGCAACAGGCCTTTAAAAGCTCAGATGCGACTGGTGCTCCAACCAAGGACCATTCATGGGGACATCCTAGAACCCCTGCACTGATGTAGCCCATAGCAGTTCAGTGTCCAAGTGGAAACCCTAGTAAGGGGAACAGGGACTATCTCTGACATGAACCCAGTGGCTGGCTCTTTAATCACCTCCCCTTGAGGGGGAAACAGCCTTACAAGGCCACAGAGGAAGACAATGCAGCCAGTCCTGATGAGACCTGAAAGGCAAGGATCAGTTGGAAGGGGAGGAGGATCTCCCCTATCAGTGGACTGGGGGAGGGGCATGGGAGGAGAAGAGGGAGGGTGGGATTGGGAGGGAATGAGGAAGGGGCTACGTTTGGGACAC
>CM053750.1:1555509-1575507 GCA_028658305.1 Pachyuromys duprasi | reverse complement strand
TGCCAGGGGCCTCGTGGACTGAAGCCCCTTCCCTTACCCTGTGGCTTTCTGTGACTAATGAAAGCTAGTCACTGTCCGTTGACCATTTCTGCCCATTGGTCACAAATGCAGTGGAGACCCGAGATGGAGAGAAATTCCCAGGGGAGGCACACCCATAGGACGGAGCCAATAATATATGCTGTTGTCACTAAACTTTATGGCACTTTGTTAGGTAGCAACAGATATTATCTCTATGTACTTAGCCATATAAGACTTCCTGTCTTTAATTTTTTGTTTGTGTGTTTCTTTTATTTTCAAGGCAGAATCTCATAGTGTAATCCAGGCTGGATGTAAATTCAACAAAATTCTCCTGCCTCTGGAGTTCTGGAATTACAGGTGTGAGCAACCATGCCTGACTCAGAGTTCCTGACTCAACAATTGCTAAAATAATTCTGTCGCATCACTTCTTCCTCTTTTTCTGCATGCCCTCTTTAGTTCCTGTGGGTGTCCTTCTGTCAGTGGGAATCAAATTCTTACTCGTTCTCATTTGTTTACTATATTTTGAGATCTTCTTCAGTGTGTTTCCTTCTTTTTAATTAATCCATTATGTATATTATATATACAAATATGTATATATAAGTCTTAGCAAGCTAAGCATATATAACATAGCACATATATATGTATATATTTGAGCTTCAGTGTCTACAAGTTTTCACCATGAAAACTATTTGGCTCTTTTCTATCTAAGTCTATATATGACAGATCATATGTATGTATGTATGTATAGTTTTGAGTTTCAGTGTCTATAAGTTTTCACTATGAAAACAACTGTTTGGCTCTTTTCTTTTTTGTCTTTGATTTTGATCAGTGGTCTTACTATGTTACCCATCCTGGTCTTACTACGTTACCCATCCTGGTCTTGAATTCCTGGCCTCAAGTAATCCTTCTGTCTCAGCCTCTCAAATGGCTGGCCAAGTGCTTCCTTTTCATATGCTGCTGTTTCCTTTTTTTCTCTTATAGGTCATTTAAAGCAGTCTTAATTTTGTAGTCACCTGTATACTTCTTTTCTTCTTGAGGCATTCATTTTCAGTCAATTTCACGATCTGATTCTCTAGTAATTTTCTGGTATAGTTGGGAGTTTCTGGTGTGAGTTTGTTTGGGGCTGAGGGTCCCCGGGGTGAGGACTGGCATTGCCTGAGCTGTCCATTTGGGCCTTCATTTCACCTCTGAGTCCTGCTGGAGTCCTCAGCTGTGTTCAACGCGAGCACATGTACATTTATGTACGGGTACATAGAGATGACTAGAGGACACAGTCAGGTGAGAACGTCAAGGATGCCATCCACCTCTTTTGAGACAAGATCTCTCATAGCCTCAAAGATCACCAGCCATGTGACACCAGCTGGCAGTGAGTCTCAGGGATCTTCCTTCACTTCCCCAGCCGTGGGATCACAAACTTACACCACCATGCCTGGCATTTTTATGTGGGTTCTGAGGCTCAAACTGTTTCTCATACCTTTCAAGGCAAGCACCTTATCAACTGAGCTATCTCCTCAGCCTGATGTCAGCTTTTTGGGTAACTAAGCTGCCCACTTAAAGCAAGGGCATCACTAAGAGCTTACTAAGGCAATTGGCTCTTTGAGACATCTGTGTCAGTCACTGAAGCTGGTTTCAATAGGAGGTGGAGGTTTGGGTCCCAGGATATCAGCTCTAAGATGTCCTGAAGTACAGGAATTGGAGTCTGTAGGGAATATTTGAATGAAACAGCATCCTGGGAGATGTAGGGCAGCAGTAGAATTATAGAATGGTCAAATACTGGGATAAAGACCCAATGAAGATGGTGAAGGCCAGATAAAGATGTGAAGCAAAAGAACCCCACCCACTCCATGTCAAGAATCTGCCTCCTGGGGCTGGAGGGAGGCTCAATGGTGAAGAGTCCTGGCTGTTTTTCCAAAGGACCTGGGTTTGAGTCCCAGTACCCAGATGATGGCTGGTTCTTGGAACCACCTGTAACTCTAGTCTCAAGGGATGTGATGCTCTCTACTGGCCTCTGAGTACACCAGGCATGCACACTGTGCACAGACATATGTGTAGACACAGGACCCATACACAGAAAAGAAATAAATAGAATTTTAAAATGCCATTAAAAAAAGAATGTCCCTAATGAGAGCAATCCCTGGTTTGCTTTAAAAATACATTTTATTTATCGTGTGTGTGTGTGTGTGTGTGTGTGTGTGTGTGTGTAGAGCACATGTTGGACCCAGAGGACAACATGAAGCATCAGTTCTTTCTCTCTGTTAACCCCAGGGATTGAATTTAGGCTGTCAGGCTTGCTGGCAAGCACCTTCACCCACTAAGCCATCTCACTACTCACAGGCCATTTTCTTCCAAGATAAAAGAATTCTTACTCTGGAAAGCCAACCTTGTGTGTGAAAGCATCTCTTGCAAACGGGCCGGGAGGCCCAGCATCAGATACAATACTGGTTCTGTGAGACAATGTGCCCAGATATCCAACTGGATGATGTACAGAGAAAGTTTTAAACACTACCTGTTATACTCCAAGGAGTCTTTAGGCGTGTAAGTCTTAGTTACAGTCAGCTGTATCATAAAGGAAATATTTGCACAGAGATAACTCTTGTAATCTATAGCTAATATAGGTTATTAGAGCATACCGCTCAGTCTCAGCACCAATCAGTGGTGGATGTCCTGGAGAGATTGGAGTGAAGCCAGGGGAGACAAAGTGAATGATGAAAGGTTTTGAAAAACAGCCCTTCGGGGAAAAGTCTCCATTAGCTCGGAGGACAAAGATGTGCACAGGCTGAATATCAGTCTTCATACTATCAAGGGATGCTACATTATTGACATGGAGTCTTTTTTTTGTGTGTGTGTCCACAGAGGGCAATCCCGAAGGAAATGAGTTTAAAATTCAGAGGAAGGTATTTAGGCTGGTCATCTGCCAACCCAAAGGTTAGAGATGCACTCCAAGTACCCAAGAGGCCATCTTGCCAGGGAGTATTCATTACCAAGACTCTTTTTGATCTCTCTGATTGTTTGCATGTCAAGTTCATACAGACTTGGCCATCTACTTACAATTGTTTGTATTTGTTATATTTGTGAACTGATGAGCTCGGTCCAAAACATGAAGTGTTTTTAGGCTTGTTATCCGGACTGGCTGCATTGTCCTCCTCTGTGGCCCTGTAAGGCTGGTTCCCCCTCAGGGAGAGGTGATCAAAGAGCCAGCCACTGAGTTCATGTCAGAGACAGTCCCTGTTCCCCTTACTAGGGAACCCACTTGGATACTGAGCTGCCACAGGCTACATCTGAGCAGGAGTTCTAGGTTATCTCCATGCATGGTCCTTGGTTAGATTATCAGTCTCAGAAAAGACCCCTGTGCCCAGATTTTTTGGTTCTGTTGCTCTTCATCTGAAGCTCCTGTCCTCTCCAAGTCTTACTATGTCCCACTTCTTTCATTAGATTCCCTGCACTCTGCTCAAAGTTTAGTTATGAGTCTCAGCATCTGCTTTGATACACTGCTGGGCAGTCTTTCAGAGGCCCTCTGCGGTAGGCTCCTATGCTGTTTCCTGTTTTCTCCTTCTTCCAATGCCTATACTATTTATTTGTCTGTCTGAGTCATCTTACCCAGGGTCATTCTTCTTGCTTAGCTTCTTTAGGAATACAGATTTTAGTATGTTTATCCTATATTATATGTCTAATACCCACTTATAAGTGAGTATATACCTGTGTGTCTTTCTGCTTCTGGTATACTTCACTCAGGATGATCTTTGCTAGATCCCATCATTTGCCTGTAAATTTCATGGTTTCCTTGTTTTAAATTCCATTGTGTAAATGTACCACAATTTCTGTATCCATTCCTCAGTTGAGGGACATCTGGGTTGTTCTCAGGGTCTGGCTATTATGAATAAAGCTGCTATGAACATAGTGGAGCAAATGTCCTTTTTGTGTACTTGAGCACATTTTGGATATATGCCTAGGAGTGGTATAGCTGCATCTTGAGGAAGAGATATTCCTAATTGTCTGAGAAAGCATCAAATTGATTTCCAAAGTGCATGTACAAGTTTACATTCCCACCAGCAATGGAAGACCTCAACATAAAACCAGACACACCAAATCACTTAGAAGAAAAAGTGGGGAAGAGCCTAGAACTTATTGGCACAGGAGACAGCTTCCTGAATGGAACACTAACAGCACAGGCTCTAAGATCAACGATCAATAAATGGGACCTCATGAAACTAAAAAGCTTCTGTAAAGCAAAGGACACTGTCATCAGAACAAAACAATAGTCTACAGACTGGGAAAGGATCTTCACCAACCCTATATCTGACAGAGGGCTAATATCTACAATATATAAAGAACTAAAGAAGTTAAAAAGCAACAAATCAAGTAATCCAATTGAAAAATGGGGTACAGAGCTAAACAGAATTCTCAATTGAGGCAGAGAAACACTTAAAGAAATGTTCAATGTCCTTAGTCATCAGGAAAATGCAAATAAAAACGACCCTGAGATTTCAGCTTACACCCATCAGAATGGCTAAGATCAAAAACTCAAATAATAATACATGCTGGAGAGGGTGTGGAAAAGGGGGAACCCACATATAGCCTTTTTGGAAGGCAATTGCTTAGCAAGTTTTTCTTGGCTCCAGAGAGGTGAACCTTGCAGTCTAAACCACTAGAGGGACTCCGGACAGCAGCATTGCAGGGACGCCATGCACTCTTCCATGAAGTCGCAACGGATACTAGCCCCACGCTGGTCTCTGCAGTTCTGTGGCCTGCCTCATCTCCCTCGTACACCTCGTTAGAACGAAAAGATCTTATAGCATCAACTTGCTAGGGGTCTCTGCACCTGAGAGGCAATCACTCCTATTTACCGCCCATTGAAACATCCTTTTATACATTCAACAGGTCTCTTCTAAAAAAAAAAGAAAGAAAGAAAGAAAAAATCCAAGCACTTTGTATAATAACCAAAAAATAGGAATTTAGCAAATACACAAATTTTTAAACATTTAAGCACTACTTTATACATGCTTTTACATGTGTGCATATATACATATGTATGCATATGTGTGTGTGCATTCTCAAATGCTATAAATGTCCTAAAGTCAGGATCGTCGGAACTCTGTATACAGGAAGTCAGGGGTGTATCTGGCTGTGCAACTGAGATGATTCTGAAGCAAAATGTTGAAGGTGCCACCTGGTTTATTCTCCGTGCTTAGAGTAAAATGCTGGAGGGTGGGGAAGCAGGGGGAAGCTGACAGGCCCAAAGGCACCAGAACTTGGTGAATTTGAAAATCCTCAGTCTTTGCAGAGGCAAAAAGCTGTAGACGTCAGAGTTTACTCTGAGGCCTGGAGAGATGGCGCCACAGCTAAGAGCATGCGCTGCTGTTACCGAGATCAGAGTTCGGCTCCCAGTATCTGCTTCCCTTGGCTCACAGCATCCTTTCATTCCTCCAGGGGATCTGACTCCCCCTGCCATCTCATTTGGTACTTAACCCGCATACACAAACCCACACACAAACAAGTAAAAATAAAGTCAGGTGTGATGGTGTACACTTTTAATCCCAGCGCTTGGGAGACAGAGGCAAGCAGAGCTCTGTGAGTTTGAAGCCAGCCTTCCCTTCATAGTGAATTCCAGGACAGCCAGGACTATGTAGAGAGAGACCCTGTCTCAAAACAACCAAATAAAAAATAAAAATTAAATAAATAAAAAATAAAAACTTAAAAAATTACGTTGGAGCATTAATTCAAATAAATTATGGTTTAGAGTGGAAGGGAAAAACCCAATGAAGATTATATGAATTTTGTTAAAATTTCAGGGAGGTCAGACATATGCAAGCCCCCTTCAGAACACAAGGGATAAAGTTCACAGATTCTGTCTAGTGATGTCATTTGGAAGCTTAGTGGAACTGTCCTTCAACCAGGTAGATAAGGGCTCAACTCAAAAAAGAGCTGTGGTCACAACTTTTATGTAAAGGGAAATTTATGGGAAACACAAAATGTATTTGAGGAAATCATTTCTGGGAAAAACACCATCAAACTGAGATGGATGGAAAGGGCATATTGGCTCTCAAAACTATTCTGACAGGAAGCAGGTTCCTTGAAAAAGAGAGACGCAGAGGGTGTAGCCAGCCTAGCCTGGGGGTTTATGCTCTGAAAGTATTATATTAGTTCTACAATCCTCTATAGAAGAAGCCTTCAGGTTGCAGGCTTTAAGATTGCAATTTTTTGTATCTATTTTGTATCCTTTTTGTATCTAAGTTTTGGACAGGGTCTTGCAGTGTAACCCAGGCTGGCCAAGAATTTGCAATCCTCCTGCCTCAGCCTAATACAGCATTAGAGGCATGTGCTATCACAGTGGCTAATAACTCTTTTTCATTGTCCTTTTAAAATGGACATTTCTCTACCTATTTGATTCGAACTGTTCCTCCATTGAGTCAGGAATCATATGGCCTGTCTTCAGTTTCATAGTTTGGGAGGAAGTACACCAAGGGTCCTCAGTCATAGCTGGGCCTGGTTTGGATGATGTGGACTCTAGGACTCTAGGTATGACATTCTTGGATACCTTCGGAGGGAGTGAATATACTCTGCAGGTGGGAGTGACGCAGATCAGCGGGGGCCAGAGGGTAAGTAGCAATGGACAGTTGTAGGCTTAGATTATTCAAACATCCACTTTATTTAATGTTCCTAAACACCTCTCCCTCTCTTCCCCCACCCAGACCTTAGGTAGGAGATTAGTAGGGAAAGGGGCAGTAGACTTCTTTTAGCTACTTCCTGCTGATAAAGGTCTTTGGGTCCTTTGGGGATTACCTATCTCAGTTGATACGATACCAGAAGTCTAGTCAAACAGCAAAGCAGCAGCAGCAGCTTAACCATTCAGTAGAAGTTGAGAAGTTCTCTGGAGTGTTTCTCATTATGAAGTTCAGTGAAGGATGAGAACTGTAGCAATGTAAAAGCATAGAGATGCAGCAATTGCTGTCTCACTGTCTGAGGGCTTCCATTTATCCCTTTTTAAGATTCCACAGGAGAAAGTTTTGTAGCTGGCAAAAACCATGCCATTTGAATGAGGCAGCTCTCAGCTGACCACTACCACATACATGCCCTCTCAAGGGGGCTGTTTTCCACAGGGGAAAAACATTCCCACATCCCACACTTGGGACCAAAACAAAAAACATATTCACATGACACAACTGAGTTTCTAAAGAAACCAGAAACTTCCACTTCAGATAGTCTGCAGGGGATCTCTGGCATCTTCATTCGCTGGTTTCACCCTTGTAAGTTCTCTTCTTCTTGGGTATGGAAGGGACTCATGACTGGCTTCTTACAAGTCAAGTTTGGCATGGGACACATAGGGCTATGTGTGCATGATTTTATAAGGCCTGACCGCATCTTTCCAAGGTGTGCTCCTTGAATGGATTTGAAGGAGCAAGCTGCCATGTTGTTAACCATTGTGCAAAGAGCTACACAGTGAGGTATTTAGGCAGCCTCCAGCAGACAGACAGCAGGGCAATGAGGTCCTCAGATGGACAACACCTGAAAATGCAAGCTTGGGGGCAGAGGAGATCCAGGAAAAAGTGAAGGATACAGGCAATGTGAGAAGGGAAGGAAACAGTGGGTGAGCACTCAAGGAATCTGTGTAGAGATGCATTGAAGCCTAGGTTAGCTTGTGTTGCCTTTGGTCCTGTTAGTAAAGGTATGATGCAAAAGCTATGTTTTCTTGTTTGTTTGTTTGTTTTGTTTTGTTTTTCATGATGAACCTAAGCACACATGCCTGCCTGGCCCAGGAGTCAGAAAGACTGAAAGAGAATCTGATTAAGAGAGTAGGTAACTTCCAGATGCCCGTGCATGCTACAAAGAGACCCAGTTAACCAGAAACAGTTATTAACTACTACAAAGTGATGAATCCGGTATGGTATCCATTTTGCTTGCAGTTGCTGTGATTAATCAACTTTAGTAGATTAAAGGTTTATTTAACTAAAATTCCACTTATAGCCCATCATTGAGAAACAGCCAAGGCAGAAACTCCTAACAGCTACTCATATCCATAGTCAAAAGCAGAGAGAGAGAGAGAGAGAGAGAGAGAGAGAGAGAGAGAGAGAGAGAGAGAGAGAGAGAGAGAGAGAGAGAGAATGAAATGGTTCTGATCTCACTTTCTTCATTCTTATAAAGTCAAGGACCCAAACCAAGGGGATGGAGCCACCCACAGCGGGCTGGGAATTCCATCAACCAATACAATCAATACATTCCATCATAGACATGACCATAGGCCAATCTGATCTAGACAATCCCCTACTGAGATTCTTTTCTAAGGCAATTCTACTTTGTGTCAAATGTGACAAAACTTTCACAAGTACCAGTATAGCATATATATACCAGTCAACACACTTGAACATAACTGCCTCTCATAACTAGCAGTAAAATGGCAATCTTTACTTTCCTCAGTTCCCGTAGCTACCGTGTGGAGAGTTCTCTCGTGTAGCTTCACTAAACCATGGGTCTCCACACACCTGTTTGGGTTGTTTCCAAGTGTGGACTGTCATAAGTAAGCTACCACAGATATTTGCCTACACGTTCTTAGGTGGACGTGGTTTCAGTCTCCTGGGTAGGTTTCTAGTGACTGCACAGCAAGCACATACTTAACTTTAAAATGCATAAATGTGGTGAGTGACTTTCTAACTCTCCAATCCCATCAACAGTGTTGATGGGAACTGTGTATGAATCTTATTCATTTGCAGCCATCACATCTGTGCCATTGGCTTTTCCCCCTTCTTCCCTTTCATTCACTTCAATTTCTCTAAATTACTTCTCCTAAAAATTACATGCATGGAGTCATTGTTTCAGAAATACCAAGCCTAGAGCAGTTCATCACAGGACCTGTTGCAAGTTGGACTGCGTCTATGGACAGGGAACAAGAGAGGAGTCTGGCCAACAGGAGGTACAGGTATGCTATAGTTCACTCTGTTGCGAAAGACAGAGAACTCTGCAGGGGATTCTGGGAGGGCATCTGTTGGACACCTGGGACATGAGCAATAAATGAACATAGTATGAGATATGGGTTTGCTCGTCAACTACAGTCACTGGAGGTCACTCAGAGGCCCTGAGCTTCCTTTCACAGGAAGAGCACAAGCATTGACTGACTGCTCTGCTCTCAATGACACTGTCAAAAAGACTTCTGGAAGGACAGTCCAGCTGTCGCCTAAGGATAATGGCAATGTAGTCATGAAACTACACGCATTCTTTCATGTGAGTGTACAGTGGCTTTACCATGCCCATTTTATGCATGAGGAAGACACAGACAGGTCAGATAAGTAGCCAGTGTCACACAGCATGCAAGGTGCAGACCAGACATATCCCTTAGGCTTCCTAGATAACTTATTTTCAACACTGGCCTCACTGATTCTAAAGCAGAAGTAGTTTAAAGGCTTGCAGAGTTGGGGAAGATTTGTTTTTAAGATGTTAATCTGTACTTAAACTTAAAAAAGATTTCACATAAAGATCCTGTTTTCCAGTTTCTATAGAAAATCAGGGAAAATCTGTCCAAACTGGTCTTGCAGACTTGTAGGTCAACAAGTAGGGGGAGCTGAGGAGCAGGTGGGGGAGCTCATTCAGCAGACTGCTTTGGGAGGTTTGACCTTGTGAGAGGTAAAAGGCTCCAATGGAAACTGAGTTGTTTCTTGCACCATTTGGGGCTGGGCCACCTGGGACCTCAGTGGTTAGCCAAGAAATGATCGCCCAAGTCTGGGTCCTCTCGCCCTTCCTTCCTCAACTCTGGAAGACTAGGAGCCCTCAATCTGCTTGACTAAGAGACTATACCAGACTCCTTTTTCCTTTTGTCTCAAGCAGGACCAGGGCTCCAGAGAGCTACAAATCTTGAGCCAGGCCTGAGTTCAGTAGGCATTTTTATTAACTGAAAATATTTGCTTCTTTCAGGCAGTGTTTGTGCCTGAGAAGCTGAATAACATCCCAGCCAGGTGCTTTGCATTAGGCTGAGCACAATAGGCTCTTTGAGAGTCCGGCCAGCAGGGCGTGGCTAGGCAGTGCCCACCCTCTCCTTAGCAGAGACGGGGCACAATTCTGAGCTGCCTGTCTGGCTTAGGAGAAGGTGTATGTGGGGGAATGGCCACAATGCTGAGCCTCCTGGCTTAGAGAAGATGTGTGTGTGTGTGTGTGTGTGTGTGTGTGTGTGTGTCTGGCTTAGGAGAAGGTGTATGTGGGGGAGTGGCCACAATGCTGAGCCTCCTGGCTTAGAGAAGATGTGTGTGTGTGTGTGTGTGTGCGCGCGCGCGCCCTTTGCTCCAGTGTCGTCAGCAAAGCCCATCGGGAGAGGGCAAGTCTGGGGCATGGCCTGGATGACAGTATGACGCATGCACCTAAGCCTGAGGCCACTGATCCCCCTGTGGAGCCAGGCCTGTCCTCCTTAGCAGGCCAGACTTTCAGGCCTTCCTTCTCTGCAGAGGACCACCCAGGCTCTGGCTGGAGCTGGTAGTGGCCTGCCTCTCTCCACGGGAAAAGGGGCCACACTGTGCGGCCACATCTGAGTCCCCAGACCGAAAGAAAAGCGCCTCGCTCTCTTTACGCAGGGAAGTAAGGGAACTATAATTTTAAAACTTGTTTAACCATCTCTCGCATTGACATAATAAATGTAAATCGTTTCATCTCCCCTTTCTCCCATACCTCCGACTTGCGGGTCCTCTTCTCGTGTGTGACGCACTGAGTGTGAGGAGTTATTTGTGTGAATGTGGGTGAGAGGTCGTTCGGAGGAGCAAGGGCCACCTGCCAGTGCTATACCACTGAAAAGTAACACTCCTTCCCCCAACAACTGTTGATTTTGAGCAGTTCTCCACGGAGGGTGGGGCGTCGTGGGCCTCTCCCCTAGCTGTAATAAGGTGATGGGCACATTCTCCCTACCCCTTGTCATGTGATGCTCGCTGACCTTGGAGAGGTTGGCACAGCCGGCTCATTTAAGGCAGAGCACTTCATCATCACTAACCCTTATGAGGTGTTTCCGTGTCAGCCTCTGCATGGCACAATGTGAAGCTTCTCTGATGAAGGCTTGGACACCTGAGGCGGGGCGGAAGCATAGGCATGGGGCTTTCTATTCCTCTCTCACCTCTGTGGCAGGCAGGTGCTGGGGCTGACATGGGGTTTTTGTTGGTGGTGTTGATGTTTGTTTGTTTGTTTGTTTGTTTAAAAGACCATTTTTATTCTCCTGCCTTCACTGGGATATAAAAAAATTATTAGCATATGTTAATTATAAATGATAATAGATTCATTATGACCTTTTCCTACCCATGCATAATGTATTTTATGATAGTCTCTCTCTCTCTCTGTCTTTAACACACACACACACACACACACACACACACACACACACACACAGTTTTGGTGACCCAATGTTTTGTCTCACTAAGGTTGGTACAGGACTGTGAGGAGTTTGTTGACAGGAGCAGGGTAGCTTCTCCATGGTTACACAACTAAGGAAAATGCCTGTCCTGTATCAACCATCAGCTGTGTATAAATCCTCAGAAAGGGCTGGAGCCCTGTGAGTCCCCCCTTTGCACGACAGGGTGTTGATGGGCCCAGTCTTGAGTGGGTGAGTCTCAGACGGCCCCAGCTGTGTGGTGTTAGTCAGGGGTCTTACGGGAGCAGAACTGATAGGATAAAGACATGCTTTAAAAGCAGATTCACCGCATTAGCTTCCAGGTTGTGGGCTGGGTAGTCCAACAAGACTGTCTCACACCGAAGGATCCAGTGTTTGCTCAGAATACAACCTGGATGTCTCAGCTGTCCCAACCCAGCGCTGAAGGCCTTCGGAGTCCTGGAGAGCTGTTGCTGTTTGTGTCGGAAGTCCTGAATGGTTGCTTCTAGTTTTGGTGAAGGAATGTTACTGCAACAGGATAGAAGGAACTGGCAGTAAACTGGAAAGCAAGCAAAAGGCAAAATTTCCTTCTTCCATATCCTTTTATCTGGGTTGCCACCAGAAAGTGCCAAGCATGTTTTAGGGTAGGTTTTCTCACATCAATAACCTGATCAAGAAAATCTGTTTGAGAGATTCAAAAATTTGGAGTTAATTCTTGGGACTGGGGCAAAGTCACCAGAGCACAGTTCTTTCAGAGCAAGGGTCCAGCAGTCCCCCACCCAGATTAACCTTGGGATGTGACTAGGGTCACGTAGCCCCTAAGGAAGCCTATGGAATGTGTTAGGTTGTAGCAAGGGGGAGGGTCCCTAGGGGAGTTGACCTTAAAATGATTGGTTTGTTTTCAGGCGCAAAAACTGCAAATGATCAGATCTGGCTACCTGGGGACCCTTTCACCTAATCCTATAGTGCCAAGACTTGAACTTCCCTACTTTCATTTTTGCCCCCTTAAAAACCCTGTTCCCCCAGAGCTGGGGGTCGCTCGCCTCTTTGTTCTTGCAAAAGGCAGCCACCCAGCTCGAGTTTGTAATAAAGGCCCTCGTGTGTTTTACATCCGACTCAAAGCCTGTTGGTCATTTGGGGACTCTCGATCTGGGTATTTCATTACAAAGATTTAAAAACAGGAGGAGGAAGAGGAGAGTAAAAACACACAAGGAAGGAAGGAAGGAACAAAGAAGGAAAGAAGATGAGAGAGAAGATAATTTCTGTGCCCAGCTGCTTGCATTTTAGTTGATTCCAGATCCCACTGGATTGACAACCAAGATAACCACACCGAGCCTGGAAGTCAGCATTCCACAACACTCTGCATTTCCTCTAGCTCTTACATTTTTCTCTCTTCTTTTTTCTGTAGTGTTTTCTGAGCCTTGAATGGTGTGATATGAAGGTTCCATTTATGCACGGTCATTATTCCCAGTGCCTGGAGCAGTTATGTGTCTCTGCTGGCCACCGCAAAGAAAGCTTTTTTGCTCAAAGCTGAAAGCTGTGCTCTTTTATCAACAGACACACAAAGTTACTCATAAGGTAATTTGTTGGGCACACCAAGTCCACTTGAATGCCGGGGATTTTGATGATAGTGAATCTGGAGGTGCAGAGGGTTCACATGGCAGGTAGTGGCCAAAAATGCTAATGAACAACCTATCATGCATGGATGGCCAGGTCAGCCCCGGGGCAAGGGCTTACTGCCAAATGCTAACAGCACCTGGGGTTGAGAGACACTGCAGTAAAGGAAGGTGTCTGTTTGCTTTGTGTTTGATTTTTTTTTGTTTTGTTTTGGGACAGGCCGTCAGGGGCTCAGGCTGGCCTCAGCTTCACTACACAGCTGAGGATGACTTTAAACTTCAGGTCTTCAAGTCTTCGCTTCTCATATGCTGAGACTTTAGGTGTGAACCACAATATGTGGCAGTTTTTAATACTTTTGAAACTTAGATATTTAGTATTTAAAAAATTCTAAGGATTGGATGTGGCTCAGTGTCATAGCACCTGACTAATCAGCACAGCTCCTGGGTGGGTTCCTCCCACACTGTCAAAAACCAAAACAACAAACAAAATCCAGTATTTTATAATCAGAAAACTAAAATAAGTTATTTAAAATACAGGTAAATATTCTGGAATCCATTTGAGTAGCATCTCATTACTTGTGGATGACAACTTTGGCGTACAGTGGGCACTCAATGCCTGTTTGTGCGATGAATGAATGAATTCGTGAACGAATGGCATTGTGAAATCATGTGTCTCATTTTGTTTGTTATAATGCTGTTATTTCCTCTTCTGAAACAGTGTACAGATTTGGGGGTACCTATTACACAGTCTATTTATATATCAGTGCATTTACTTAGTTTTCTGCTTTGGATTTTAGCCGGGGAAGCCCTGACTCCAGCTCTACTTCGTTTAATAAATTGTTGTCATATTTGCTAATAAGCTTGGCCTCCTCCCTTCCTCAGCACTTGTGCTACTGTTTGGGTAAGTTTGACCCGATATGTTTCCAATCTGTCTGTGTGAGAACAGGCTTTGATATTGATATGGATGGCAGCCATAAAGCTCTTTCTCACAGAGGAAAGGCTATTTCATAACCAAATGATTACGTAGTTAGATACACCCCTTGACTCACACAGCTCCAAGTTGTATGTTTCATGGTGTTGGCAGCTGGAGGCAGTGATAAAATGGAAGCCCACTTCTGGTGCTCCTTGGCACCCTCCCACGCTGCCTATGGCCCTGTGTCCCTGTGGACTATCTCCCTGCTCCCAATATGGCGTATGGCCCAAAAGCATTGTTGCCATCTGAATTTCTACCAGACTTTCTTTTTAATTTCCAGGTTTTGAGCAAATTCTCCATGACTAAGCTATACCCATAGCTGTTGTCTAATATTGTCAAAGTGCTTCTTGTTTGTTTCCCTACATGTGTGTTCTCTGAGGGCAAGGGCTTTGTTCTTACCCAGCCATTTCTATATTCTCAGTGCCTAGGTGCCTGTACATGTCAGACATTCACTAAATATTTAGTGAACCAGTGAGTTGTGGCATAGAGAGACTTAAACACTGAAAGACCTGCCCATATCCATACTAATCCCTGCCAGAAGAAGTGGTCACATCACTAGTGACCGGATGTACAGCCCCTGTGTGGCCTACCCTACCTCTTCACAGTCTTGGGTTCTTGGTCTTACATCCGTGAATCCCTGGGACCTCCAGTCAGATGCAGACTCACCAGAGTGCGACATGGCGTTGCTGTTATCCCAGGGTATAGAAGCCATAGCAGCAGCGATCTTGTGATATCACATACGAGGCCAGCCTGCTCTGCCTAGGACGGAGGAGTTTCCTGGCTTTCAGGACCCTTGGTGCAGTGAGGTGGTCACTCTGTGTGACAGCAGTATTCCTCAGAGACCTGTGGTGCCTGCAGCGGACAGTTCCTCGGGCAATCATGGTCTCGTCCTGGCATATCACAAGGGAAGCATCTTAGTGGTCACTGAATCTCAAAGTTGCAGAACAGTCTGCACAAGAAAAAATCGGGGCATTATTTGCTCCAAGTAAACAGAGGCAATTGCTGTTCAATTTAAAGCAAAGGCTAGGGGTGGGGAAGAGAGACAGACAGAGACAGAGAGACACACAGGCACACGCGTGCACAGACACACACAACAAGAGAAAGAGATCTGGTTTTTGAAACTGACAGCACTTTTGTAAAGTGCAAACATTACTCAAAGCTACAAACTGTAGCTGTAGGTGGGTCCTCCGCAGTGGCCGCTGATTGACAGCTTCGAATGGTCGGACATTTTGTGTAAGGAGATACTGAAATGCAGAATAGTAAGTGTTCAGTCAGGGATGTGGGTCTAGGCCAATTAATCAGGGGTGTCAAGAGTAATTTTTATGAGCAGGAATCAGTTTTGTAGAGGGAGAATTGTAAATAATAACAACAATAATAATGATGATGATAAAAATCCCTAATTTAGCTCCTGTTACATTTCTGATGATTGCTTCCTGATTTTGAAGTAGAAAAATCATAGCCAGCTTTCATATCTTCTTGAGCACATTAATCCCTCTGATTGCTTCCTTATGTGAAACAATACTAGTGTGTTTACCATGAGGTTACGCTATAGATTAAAGGAATGCATTTGAATCACAGAGCAAGCCTGTGTCTGCTGCTAGCTGCTAGCGTCATTGAGGTGGGTGAATGGTTCATATGAATAGTTACTCAACTTGGCTAAGATTGTCCTGTCATAAACCAGAACAAGCGCTGAACACTGGTTGCCTGATTCCCTTTACCTCTTTTCTTTAGCATTAGGCTGCTATTATACACATAACATAAGAAAAGAAATTTAAAGAAAAGGGCCAGAGAGATAGCCCAGAGGTTAAAGTGCTTCGTACAGAAGCTTGATTGTGATCCCCAGAATCCAAAAGATGTTACCTTTGTATAGATTCTAAATATTTATTTTCTGTGTGCATACCTTGGCATGGGTGTGTCTACAGACACAGAAAATAAAGACTTAGAAAAGAAAAACAAGAGCTCTCTGGGTGCTGGGGAAAGGGCTCCATGGGAGAACTTGCTCAGAATGTGGCCTTCTGCTTTGGATCCTAGAGTCCACGCAAAGGCAGATGCAGTCGCACACGTCTGGGGTCGTAGTGCCCCAGCATCTAGATGAGGCCAGACAGGTGAATCCATGAAAGCATTAGGCTAGCTAGCTTGATGAGTGCCGCAGCAAACAAGTAGGGACTCAAACTAGGACTGACGCCTGAGCGTGTCCTCTGACTCCCACACACAATGTGGCACATACCCATTTGTACTCATGGACAACTTAAAAAAAATAAATCTAGATTTCATCCTGCATTAAGCCTTACAGAGACAATCAGTTTCAATTGTCGAGTTTAGTGGTATTTTCTTCTGCTGCAATGATCCAAGGGAAAATGTTACACAGTTAATAGAAACAGAAGGTGATAAAAATACTTTTTTTTTGGCCTGCATATTCATTATGCAATCTTGGGGGCAGCTAATTTATCTTCCTAATTATGTTTTGCTTAAGCTGATTTTAAAATTAGTTTGTTTATCCTGAGCACATACTGATTAACAGCAGGGAGAGGTGGCCTCAAAGCATCTTAGGTGAGAGAGGAAGAAGATTTTGAGATTTGAGGCAATTTGCATGGATCATTCTCAAGTGGCTAAGGAAGGGAGAAGGCTTATACGTTGATGGTGCTATGACTATAGTAACTATTGTAATTATTGCTGGCATTATTTAAATATAAGGTCTCAGCTTGCAGACCTGGAGATAAAGAGGCTCCATGCTTCTTGTTCATTCTTTAATACTAATCAGAGTTCAGACAGTCAAGGGAGGGAGATGGAAAAGGGAAGAAGGGATGGGGAGATGGCTCACTGGGTGATCTCCCCGGATGTTCTAGTTTGCTTTCTATTGCTGTGATGAAGACTGTGGCCAAAAGCAACACTTACCTTACCACCTACAGTCATGAAGGGATGTCAGGGCAGGAACTCAGTAAGCAGGAATTGAAATACCGTAGAGGAATGTTACTTATTGGCTTGCTCACTTTTCTGTCTTACACCATGCAGGACCACCTGTCCACAGTAGGCTAGGCCCTCCCACCTTAGCCATCAGTCAAGAAAATGGCCCACCAACTTGCCTACAGGCCAATCTGATCGAGGCATTTTCTGAATTGAAGATCTCTCTTTCTGATGTCTCTAGCTTAGTGAACAAAATCTAACCAGCACAGTGGGTAAAGAGGCTGCTAAACAAACCTAACTGCCTGGGTTGGATCTCAAAAGTCCATGTAAAAAGCTGGATGTGGTAATACTCATGTCTGAAATCCCAGCGTTCATATAGAGAGAGATGGGAGTTGAAAGAGCCCCCCCTGGAGGCCCACCGAGCAGTAAGCCTGGCTCACGCAGTACTGAACAACCCTGTCTTCAAACAAGACAGGAGGGAATGACCCATACAAAGGCTGCTCTTTGACTTCCATAACATGGGTATGCCTGTGTTTACTCACACATCACACATAGAAATTAATAATAATAACAATAATAAATTTTAAAAAGAAAAGAATTGGGGTATAGTTCAACAGTAAAACATACGTGCGCACACACAACACAGAGGAGAGAGAGAGAAAGTGAGAGAGCTGAAGGTGACGGTAGGACTTTCCTTTCCATCTCCATCCAAGGATGGGTGGGCGCCTATTGCATACTGTGAACTATACCAATTACTGAAGGCACCAGGATGAATGAGACCATTCATTGTCTGCCACTCTGAAACTCTGCACTCTGGTATGGAAGCCAGAGGAGGAAACGGAGAGGTCACAGCCAGTGTTCTAACACAATCAGAATGAGCACTCAGGAAGTAGAAGCAGGCTGCCTGCCTAAGGGAGGTGAAAGAGGGAGCAGCCCTCTCACTTTTTGGGGCTCCCTCAGTTGCCAGGGTAGAGAAATGTAAAGAGTGGGATGGATGTTTAGCGTGGGCTGCTAACTCTTCAGGCTCAGAGCCTGTCAGCTTTCAGCTGCTTTAACCGAAGAGAGGCACCAAAGGGAGTCAGCAGGAGAATGGGGCCAGGTAGCTCTCTTATTGCTTTGCCTTTAGTGATGTCTTCAAGATCTTCAGATCAGCTGGGTGGACCTCTGTGATTCCACTTCCTACTATGCAGGGCCACTGAAGTCCACCTCAGCAGCATGATCATGGGTCTGGGCTCTGGCAACTCCCTTCAGCTGCCTGTCCAGACTCAGGATTCTACCAGCTCCTTCCTGGTGCTAATTCCCTCACTGTCCCCTGTCCCCTGGTTGGTGGCTGAGCTTTTCCATCCCTTGGAAAACCATTACCCGGATGTGATTCACTCTATCTAAAGCCAGGAGGTAGGTCCTGTATTTCTTGATGGGCTCTGTACTGGTTGGTTTTTGCCAACTTGACACAGACATTTTGACATAGTCTGGGAAGATGGAATCTCACTGAGGAGTCAATATCAGAATGGCAGGTGAGCACGTCTGTGGGGGCATTGTCTTCATTACTAACTGATGAGGAGGGCCCAGCTTACTGTGGGTGATGCCACACCGGGGAGGTGACCCTGGGAGGTATAGGAAAGGTAGCTGAACTTGAGCTTGAAGAGCAAGATAGTATCATTCTTCCATCATTTCTGCTTCAGTCCCTGCTTTCAGGTTCCTACCCTAACTTCCCTCAGTGACAGACTGTGACAGGAAGATGTAAGCCATTTTTGCCGAAGGTGTTTTTGGTTGATATTTGGTTGGGAAGGGTGGCTGGGTTGTAGGTAGGGATTGGAGGAGAGGGGACTTCCCCAGATATGGGATGCTTGACTTTGCTCTTAAAGAAGAAGGAACCATTCTAGACAGACATCCAAGGAGGGCTGCGCCATAAAAATACTTGGAGGAGCTTGAGTGTGAGGATCCAGGAAAGACAGAGGAGCCTAGCAGTGGGAGCCTCCAGAAGGTATTTAGATGCCACCCTAGGTCTACTTTTCCCCTTGGGGTCTCCAGGCACTATTGCTCACTGGGCTGGACCACAGGGAATAGAAATTAGCATGGACAGGTGGGTTAGGCAGGATCTCTGTAGGTGTGAGTGCAGGGGACAGTTTTGGTGAAACATTTCTTTTTTATGGGGAGGAGGGTGGAGAACAAGGGCTATATAAACCTTGGGGCATGGGTAGGGGCTTGGGGGATGAGTGTGCATCATTGGCTGGGGCCCAGGTGCTAGGAATACTTCATTTGCAAAGAGAGGAATTCCTGCCACTTGTTGGACATGTCCCATAAGGGGAGAGGAAGTTTAACCCGAAACCTGGCCAGCAGGCTATGTGAGCACCTCAAGGGCAGCAGAACTTCCATGCTGCTGGAACAAGCAGGCCCAGAGCGGGGAGAAAGCAGTCCAACTCCCGCCAGTCTCTGGATGAGATTTTCGGGGTTTGGACAGGTCTCTACCTCATTTTTGCTCCAGACCAGCTCCCCAGGTCGCTCTGCTTTCCTGGCCCTGTATTGAGACAGGGAAACCTCCAGCTGCTTTAACACTAGCCAGCTCTGCTTAGCATGGGTGTGGAGACTGAGCAAGGGATTCCTCGCTTCAGACTAGAAGGCAGCAGGACTTGAACTGTGTGATTAGCTTGATGGCTGGATATAACAGAGAAGACACATCCTGGCTGTCATTCTTTTGATTCTTAAAAAAATGTCTTGTAACATATGGTATATACTCACTTATATAGACCTATAGGATAGGAAGGTCAAGCGGAAATCTACACACCTAGAGAGGATATACAGGAAGGAGGACCCAGGTTGGTATGATCAATGCTTGTTTGGATGAACAAATGGGATGGACATTGAGTGGAGGAGAAAACAAGCAACAGAACAGGAGCATGCCAAAGAGGTCCTCTGGGGAGGTCAATGTAGTGATGTATCAGAGCAGATATTAAGACTCGTGATCAAGCCTCTGGCAGAGGGCGAGAAGTAATGATAGATCTGGTGGAGGTTGGTGAAACTTGGGGAGAACAAGAGCTCCACAAAGACCAAACTGAGCAGGGCACAGGGGTCTTGTATGAGACGGTTTCTACAATCAAGGACCATGTGTGGATGTGGCCTGGAACCCCCGCAGAGATGGGGCCCATGATAGCTCGGTG
>CM053750.1:1504684-1555009 GCA_028658305.1 Pachyuromys duprasi | reverse complement strand
GAATTATAAGAAGTAAATCCCTCTGCCTCCTAAATTGCTTTTTCTCGGGGTATTTTATCACAGCAGTAGAAATGTAAGACATGTCTATTGGGGGCAGATATTAATGCTCAGAGGAAATCTTAATGCTAAAAATGTATGGTTACTAAAGACAAGAAAAGGGCAGCTGCAACCATCTAGAGTGTGATTCCTGGCAGCATGCATGATAGGGATAAGGAGGGAGATCAGCAGAGGTTGGAGGCTGCAAGAGGGCTTAAGGGCTGGAACAGGGTTTAACCTGTGACCTTCCTGCTAGCTAAGGAGATTTGCCGAAGACCTTTGAACAAAGCAAGGGCAAATAGGAGGTGTGGGTTGATGAAAATGGCAATGGGAAAAAATAGTGTGAACAGGGCAAAGACATCTGCTTGGTTCTCTAGCTCCGGAACAAGCAGGCTGGGAACAAGTGGTTGGGTGGGCTGTGGCGAAGAGCCTTGACCCCTGTAGCAGACTTTCCATAGGGTCACACTTCTAGGTTGATTGTTTTTCTGACAAGTTAGGTTTTTGTTTTGGGTGTGGCTGCTCCCCATAATACCTGTGTTTATAGCAAGGAAGACAAATCCCATGGTGTCTGAGAAAGATCCATCATACCTCAAAGTCCATTTGGGATGATGGGTTAAATGATAACACACATTCCTTAGGTGATGAGAGAATGGCCCCAAGAATTCCAGAAGAAACTGGAAATTCTGATTGTGGAGGTGAGATTTACTGGTCTCTATACTAGCCTGTGTCTTTTCAGCCTGTGTATCATTTCTGTCTGTGGTGGTCCTCTTCACTGCTCTATATGGCTTGAAGGGGACTTGATCTAATCTGTTATCCATATACAGAAGTACATGCCAGATGGTCAGTCAGATTGCTCCTGGGCCATAGTGACTGAGTCAAACACAGGAAGCCCCCCTCTCCCTGTCCCCTCCTCCCTCTCTCCTTCCCTCCCTCCTTCCCCTCCTCTCTCCCTTCTTCTATCCCTTCCTCTCACTCTCTGTCTTTCTGGCTTCTGTCTCTGTATCTCCATTTCTGTATCTCTGCCTGTCTCTCTCTGTGTGTCTCCATGTCTCTGTCTGTCTCTCTCTGTGTCTCTCTGTTGCGATTGAACCCAGGACTTCATGCATGCTAGGCAATCACTCTGCCACTGAGCCACAACCTCACCTCTGACCTCTTAAAGGTATCTAGAAGAACCTCTCAGGTAGCAGTTGTTTTGGAGATTTGGGGTTTTCATGGAGCTAGGATGGTTTGTTTCCATAAAGGTTAAAATTTACCTCGTGGGACAGAAGCACACAAACTAGAGGATCTTTGAACCAAAGGTGTTTTAATGAGCAAATCCAGCCACAGGGATCTATAAGCCCTGCATCTGGGCATTGTGACTAAGAAGCATTGACATATTTTTCTCCCAGAGAGATTATAGCAGCTCATGTTCTCTGTAAAGATCTAAAACATCATTTCCTCCATGCCTGAAGGGAGTCTGGTTATTTTAATAATAACAGTAGTAGTAGTAGCAGATAAGAACTTATGTGACTTCTGATTTGCATTTCTTTGGTCTCGACAAAATTGTTTTTTGAGTATTTGTTGCCCATTGTTCATTTACAAATAGCTCATTTGTGGTTGTGATATTTTATTGGCGTGCACACCATTTCCATATTGACTTTAAGGATTCTTTTTATATTAAGGATCTTGTAAGCTTTTTTTTGCTTCCAGTGATGCAAGTCTCAGTTTGCCATCTTCTTATTTTCTTTGACTGTTTGCTATGGTTTAAAAATATAATTTCAGCGTAATTTTTATGCAAGAAAATGAATCCACCTTTAGTGCACAATTCATTGAAAAGTTTTAAAAGATGTATTTATTTATTTATTGTGTATGCGTGCATGTGTGCATGCCTGCCTGTGTGAGTTTATGTGTGCTGCATGAGAGAAGGAGCCTGAGGAGTCTAGAAGAAGGCACAGGATTTCCTGTAACTGGTAAGCTGCTATATGGGTTCTGGGAAAGCAAGGACAAAAGGGTCGCTAGGGCTCGCTGCCTGTAAGCTGAACTGCTGAACAACCAGTTCAGTGAGAGATCCTCTCTTAAAAGATAAAGTGGAGAGTGAATAAGAGAGACTTCTGACGTTGAGGTCACAAAGGCCTGCATCCATGCCTGGGTTTTACCTGGCTACTGAGGAGACAAACTCAGTCCTGACATTTGCACAAGAGTTTTATCGACTGAGTCAGGTCTCCAGCCCAGATTTCAAACTCTACAACTTTACATTTCAAATTCTATAACTTCACACATATGAAACCACACAGTATGCACCGTTATTGTTTTACAAAGCACAATGTCTTTTAGAGTCACTCATGCTGCTGTGATTCATGTGCTGCCTGGTGTGACCATATGACAGCTTGCTTGTCCATTCTGCTACTGCCAACAGTAGGAGGTTGACAAGAAAATTTAAGTATTCATCTTTTTGTAGACATGTTTTGTTTCTCTTAACTAAGTACCCAGAAGCAGAATTGCCAGAATACATGAGAGTTTAAATTTACAAGACATTGGCAAATTCTCAAAGGAAGTGATATTTTACATTTGAGCCAACACTGAGGAAAGTTTCAACTGTTCTCCGTCTTCATCTTCAGTTAACATATTTAGCATTGTGCTTTGTTTAGTTTTTTAAAATTTATTATTTTTATTTTTATTTTTTGGTCTTTTTTGTTATTTTTTTCCAGAGCTGAGGACTGAACCCAGGGTCTTGCACTTGCTAGGCAAGCACTCTACACTGAGCTAAATCCCCAATCTGCTTTGTTTAATTTTAGCATCATTAGTGGATGTTTCTTGGGATCTTGTTTAGGTTTTTATTTGCATTTTCCTCACAGCTAATGTGACATACATTTCTTAAAGTACCAAATGCATATGTGTAGCTCTTTTGTTAGATATATTAATTTTTATTGAGTTGTCTCATATTTGAGTTGTAGGGGATCTTATCTGAGGAAAACGTGATCAGGTAATAATTCTGAGGCATATACCTCACCACCCAGTAATAAATGCCTTTAGAACTAAATATTGAATTTAGCAAGGTTGTTAGATACAATGCCAATATAATATAATATGATATAATATAAAAAGTCAATTATATTTATATGTGCCAGCAATAAAAGTTGGATATGAAATATTAAAGTACCATTTACGATGTCATCAAAACTTGAACTATTTGGAGCACATTTATTTTATTATTATAAAGAAATGAGCTTCACTGTGGCACCTTTGTGCTCTGACTGTTCCTGCTGCTGCCTCCTGATCCCTCTGCTTAGCTCCTCTGGTCCTCCGTCCCTCACCTCACCCCTTCATGGCATAAGTATCCTGTTACTCTCTCGTTCTCCTCCTCTCCTCCCTTAAGATCTTTTTGATCTCCTACGATCCCCTACTCCCATCTAAGCAAATGCACAGATAAAATCAAGAATCCATGTATGAGCAAACACAGTATTTGTCTTTATAAATTTGGTTATTTTTTTAAATCTTTTTGGTTAACACAATAATTTTTGGTTCCATCAGTTTTTCTGAAGGTGTCATGATTACTTTGTGTGTGTGCATTTCTGAAAAAAATTCCATTGTGCATAAGTACCACGTCACATTTTCTTTCTCCATTCATCTATTGATGAGTACCCAGTCTGTTTCTATTTTCTGACTATTGCAGATAGTGCAGCATAAAACTTGGATATATACTTTGCCATTTGATGAACTAGAGGCCATTATATATATACTCAAGGGAAGCATAGCATCTAGATCATATGGCAATTTCTTAATAAACTTGAATAAATAGAATCAATAAATTATAACAATATAAATATAATAATATATAATAAAATAATATAAAAATATAAAATCAATAAAATATAATCAGTAAATAAACTTAGATAAAATATAAACAAACCTAATGTGCAGGGGATAAAACATACACAGACCTGCTGAAAGAACTTAGAGATATACATCAGGGAAAGACTCTCTGTGTTTGTATATTAGGTCTGATACTGAGAAGGAATTCATTGCCTCAAATTCATCTATAACTTAGGCCAACCCCACTTAATCCCCTCAAGTTATTTTATTGACAAACCAACTCTAAGACTTTAGAATGAGATAAAGTTCACTTAGAACTGCTGAGAAAGGAGAACACAGTTGGAGAGCCCATGCAGCTTTCAAAACAGAGTAAAGGTGAACTCAAGACAAGAGGGTGGGAGGGCAGTTGACCTAAAGTCAGCGGAACAAAACAGTTCAGGGTAGACCATGCATGCACAGCCGAGTGACTTGTTTAGTTACTAAGGTATTTTGATAAAGTAAAGATAATCATTATTGACAAATGTTGTCAAATAATTGGATAACTGCGTGAAAGAAAACTGTTTGTCAGGCTGAGTTCCACAGCGCAGACAAAGATTAACTTGAGAGGAGCCAGAAATGTAAACGTGAAAGCTGGGATTCCTACGATCTGGAATAAGAGGGAGAGCGCTCTGAGACCTTGACGGAAGACAAAGCTTTCCGAGGACACAAAACTTACTCTAAAAGAAAAGAATTGATAAACTGAATTTCACTGAGGGTTTCTGCTGCCAAAATAATGGAGAAAATTGCAAAGGCAAGTCTCAAGAGCGGGAGAGCATTGAAAATAGATACATTCAACAGAAGGGTTGCCTTGTACATGTTTTTGATGTACAAAAACTTACATTTTTTTTAGCATAGCTGAATTATCCATCTCTTTCTCTATAATATCCCTTCAGTATCTTTTTTTTACACTCTATTAAGCCTTCCTATTTTTATATCTAAAATTTATAATTTTCTGGCTTTTATTTTTACATTCTAGTCTAAAATTAAATCTAAAATGAACACATTAAGGATTTAAAATGAACTGTCAAAAACATTGTAAACTGAGCTTGGGACGGGGGCTCAGTCGTGGAATAATTGTTGGTGTGCAGAAGGCTCTGGGTTCAGTCCTCGGCACCACAAAAACACAAGTTACCATGTCATTTCACTTCTGCTCATTGTTAGTCTACCCCTTCTAACTTCAAACTCCTGCTCATTGCATGGTGAAGACCTAGAGACTCCTGGGCCTGATCTGGACTTTTATTTTGCTTTCAAGGCATGGCGAAAGTTACAGACTCTAATTTTTTTCTTTTCTTTTAAAATCTGTCTATTATAATTTATTCACTTTGTATCCCCTCTGCAGCCCTAATTTCTTATTTTGTCCCTGCAGCTCGCTTTCTCTCCCTTTCTTATCTGGCCCTCACTCCCCCACTTTTCTGTTTCTCCTTTCCCCAAAGGTATCTTGAATCCTAATTTTTCTTCATGGCAGCTTTTTCCCCCTCCCAAATCATTTGATGTTGTTTTGAGTTAGTGAAAATATTTTTACTTTATTATCTAAGTCATGTTTACTTGGCAAGAGAATACAGAAATGAGATGTTAAAGCCGGGCAAACTAGCCATTACTTAGTTCAGCCCCCCTGATTTCACTGTGCAGAGAAAAAAACAAGAACCACTTTTTTAAATCATGGGGGCCTAATACATGAATAGCCTTTCCCAAAGTGCAAATCTCCAGGTGGGACAAGGAATTAATAACCATTCACAATAGTTCTTGATGGTATGTCTTGCCTTCTTTGCACCAAGAATTACTACCCATATTCACTGTAGGCAGCCTGAGAACAAAATAGACTTGATGGCAAATGAAGACAGAAAAGAAAGCACTTATCTTGCTCATAGGAAAATTAACTAAACTGATTTCCACATGTCCTTCCAAAACAACCAGTTGCTGTTGACTTTGCCCATCAGACAGGCATGTAAACAAACAGGAAAAAGACAAAGGACCTTCAGAAATCAATTTTGGGGTAGGAATTAGTGCTAGCAATAGGATCCTGGGGGCCACTGGAGGGAACCCAGCATTAGGACATGGGGGCCTCCCAGAACAATGTCTCCCTACTGTTTTGTCTTTGGGGAGATTATGCCTCCAACAGGACCCTTTGGCATGGTGTTCACTTGACTCATTTGGGGCAACAGAAAAGGATACAAAGATTGGGGCCTGGAGAGATGGCTCAGTGGTTAAAAGCACTCACTGTTTTCCAGAGAACTTGGGTTCAATTCCCAGCACCCACGTGGCATCTCACAACTCTCTGCATGTCCAAGATCTGACACGCTCACACAGACATGCATACAGACAAACCACCAATGCGCATAGAATATAATAAATTATTTTAAAAAGAATGCAAAGATTGATATGCCTTGTAAACTCAAGATTATATTATTGAGCTCTGCAATGTAAAAGGAAGATGGGGAAAGAAAACTCTGTGTGGATAGCAGATCTTAAAGAATAGTCTTCATTTCCCTTCAAGTAACCACTATTAACAATTCGGTACAAACATGCTAGTTATATCTTGTAAAACAAAAAAAAAACTCCTACTACAAGGATGCAAGAAGGCATTTCTTCTCCCAGGTCTTTGGGTCTGGCCCAAGGACTGTTGCACAGCTGTCTGTAAAGCTGACCATTCTCCTCCCTCTCAGCCTTGCTGCCCAACTGGTCAGCAGATTAATTAAAGCTTAATGTCATCCAGTCCTTCAGCCCAAAATGAAGAAACCTACCCACACAAGGTTCTCCAGGAGTTTAGAATATGTGGCCTCATTGTTTGAGAACTTTGTGTTCTCTATAGCACAACCTCCTTGTGACTCTCAGCACTCTCCCCACATCCATTAAACGTGCCCTGAACCATGGCCTTGCCTTCCCTGTTGGGTGTTATCCATTAAGGATGCTAAAGGCCAGTCTCTAATCTTACTTTCTAGTAACCTTAGTTTTTCTGTGGTGCGTATGGCCAGGATGATGCTGTGGGTCAACAGGCAAGCTAGTGTAAGGGCCCGAGAGGATGAATAGGAGAGCATGGGTGACTTCGGGATGAACTAGCACCCCATAGCAAGGCTAGCACTGGGATTAAATCTCAGCTCTTTGATAAGCTAGATAAGTGGGAAGTGGTAAGCCAAGAGGGTGTGGGACTTTTAAAAAAATCATAATGGGGTTAGCTCAAACCATATATAATAATACATGTAACTTGGATCTGTTAAGTGCCCAAGGCTGATTTCTTCTGAAGATGATCTCCTTTGACTCAGTGCTCAGTGAAAAGCGAAGGGCTGGGTGCTCCCAAAACCAGAGGGTGAAACTGTTTAAGTTTATATCTACTTGCTCGTTCTGTCACTGGACGCCTTATATCATTGTCTGTAAGCAGAGCAACACGAGTGGGCCCAAATGGTGAGAAGAGACGGTGTCACCAGGTACCTGTATCCAAGATACCCCATTGGCTCTGGTGTTTCCCTCTTAACATCCAGTAGCAATCTGTCCCCTAGTCCCCGTCCTTAGATGCCCCCTCCCCTGAGGCTTGGGTTGGTGTTGATGGTATTCACCCTCCAGAGGCCCAGGACACTGACTATAAGAGTATGTGGGAAGGGTTGGGAGTGGGTCTCTGAGACAGGAAGAAGATACAGCAGGAAAGGCATGAAGAAAGCAACTTGGAGAAAGCCTGGGCAGGGATTTAGCATAGCCATGAATTTCGACATTACAGACCTGCCCTCAGCTGACTACCCAGGCAGCTCTTGAGCGTCCTGGAGTCACAGCAGTGCTGTGTTGAGGAATGTTAGCGGTTGACTTGGAGAGAGAAGAGTCAGTCAATACAGAAGTTTTCCAGACTCCCCGGGGTAAGCCTCCTGCCGTGACTGAGCGGCAGTGCCAAACTTCAAGTGCATCCGTAAGAAGTAGAGTGAACCAATTAGGTTATGATGAGGTTTCAGTATCGATTGCTTTTGCCTTTTACACATTTGTTTAATTGTATGTCTACCTAGATACTTTAATATAGATGTATTATTTAATATAATTGAATGCTGACAGTGATTAATCAGTACTGTCAGTAACTGATTGCAAATTTTCCCAAATTTTGACACCAGGTTCTCATGAACCAGTATAAGCCAACTCTAGTGTGCTACTTGCTCCAAAGGGGGAAAAGAAAACACTGAATGTCTTTTGGAGTGGAGCATCTAATTTCTAAAGGGAGCATAGGGCGATTAGCTTCTATTTTATTCCTCTTCTGGCAGGAAGACATCTCTGAAACGAATCTACACTAAACAACAGGGGTTATTTTTTGTTTTGTTTTGGAGACAGGGTTTCTCTGTGTAGCCTTGGCTGTCCTGGACTTGCTTTGTAGACTAGGCTAGCCTCAAACTCACAGCGAATCCACCTGCCTCTCTGCCTCCCTGAGTGATGGGATTACAGATGTGCACCACCATGCTGGCTATAACAGGGGTTCTTTAACAAACAACAACACACAATAGAGGACCCTATTCACCTTCCAGGCATACATTCTCCATCTTACCTCATGGCTTCAAGCATACCACATTGCAGGTATACTCCACAAAGGTTATATGAGAAGAGTGAGTTTTGAGATATAAGAAACAAGGAAGCCTGAGAGAGCCAAATTAGAACCTTCCAGAAGGTTCCAGTAGCCAGTTACGGTATTCAGATGCAGAATATTTGGGTTTGGGCAGAGGGCGGGAGAAGCAATGGAGAAAACCATCGTCTTGCCTTCCACCGCTGCCTCAGGCCGGGCCCAGCACAGTTCTTGAAGAATATTCCCTCATGAGAGTCTTTTGATAAAAGAGAAAAAAAAAACCAGTCCTCACAGAAATATGTCTTGCAAAATGGGTGTCTCAGAATTCAGGCTAGAGAGAGCATCATCCATGGTGCCACAGTGGGACACGAAGGGAGAGGGACTTGAAATCTAGGCGCTGCTAAGTAAGTCATGCCCCACTGAGTTCACACAGAGAGGAAAATGGCCAAATGCCATTTCAGTCCATTGTCAATCCAATCAGCTTTTTCTGGTTGGGAACAGTTAGAAATGTAGGTCCAAAAATAACCTACAAAATGTGTGCCTTGGAATAATTGCATGTATGTAAAGTTAGCTTCAAGCCTGACTTGTATGCATGTGCATGTACAAATGTATGTGTGTGTACATGCATGATTTGTGTGTGTATACATGTATGATTTGTGTGTTTGTGTCTGTGTATACTCATAGGGCAGGGCAAGTGCATGGATGCTACCTGATATGTATATGAAACAGTGATTTTCTTTGCCTTCTGTATGTTTTCTTTCTAGGCAGCAGATGCACTTCCAGAGCAGAGACAGGGAAGAGGAGAAACTACAAGGCTCTATCAGCGTGTGTGAAGACCTATCAGGTCCTAGATACTGTGTGTGGCACTTTCCATTGATTATTTCTGGCACTGCTTGCTGACCTGGGGGCACAGGACATTCTCACAGAGAAATGCCAGAGTCAAACAGCCAGGAAGAGATACAGTGACTTCAACTTATCTATGGGTCACCCGAGGTCATTGTTTTCCACACTGTACACTGTGTTGTGGTTAAACACATTCTTCCCTGGTCAGTCCAGAAGAGAGGAGAGTAGCAGGGGTACCACCATCTCCATCTGCCATTACCAGCATTGTTCCCTGTAGAAAGATGGCCACACTGATGTCTGCTGAATGCAGTGGTTCCAAAGCAATGGATTAAGACAGAAATTTCTTTGCAGTGACTACAGTGGTGTGGTCCCAAGAATCAAAACATTAAGTCAGATAATGGCAGACACTCACGGGGGCTTGAACTAACAGCTACAGTGTATTCACACATGCATATTTTTAAGCTTCAGATCACAAAGGCTGCTTAGTACTCTGAAGAAAACCCAATACAAGAATAGTGATATCGGAGCCACGGGTCAGCCCGCCAAGGTGACAGAGCCAGATTTATAGCTCTTTACAACACTGCACAGGACCAGACAACAGGTTTTTAAAAATGATAACAGCATTAGAAGCAGCCAGAGTAAAGATAAATGAAGAATTCAAAAATCATAAAAGAGAGACCTCTCCGGAGAAAAGAAAAGAGATGATGAAAATAGGTTCCGATGTTGAACTATTGCTCAGAACATCTGTTAGTCAAGGTGTCCACATTGACCATGACATATTGAAAATGGTTCCCAGGAGAGATATTTTTTACAGAAAATGTGCCGTACTGTGACACACCAACTCAGAAGCAGTAAAGTTTCCAGGACAAAAACAGCCTCTGCTCCTTCCCACGTTAAATACATACCTGACAGAGGTCCTGGACATGCATGTGTTTCTCTGTGAATGAGCGACAGGCTGGGGTGTTCTGAGGACATAGCTATACCCTCCCTTCTCGCTGGCAGGCAGCCCTTACATGGCCACTCAATGCTTGGCGAGGTGGGGCACTCTTCTCTTTCCCTCTGGTAGGTGTTTTGGTCTTACCAAAGCTGTTTGCCAATGAAGTACTTTACCAAGTTGGTAACTTCTCATCCCATGGGAAATGCAGCTGCTAAATATAAAATACTACATTGAATTGATGTTTAATCCCTCAAAATATTAAGTTGGTAAAAAGTTAACATTTTTCTGCCAGCTCTCTACTTAAATCAGCCATTGTTTCTAAAAAAAAAATAGTGATATCACAAGGAGAGAACATGCAAGGGGTGCTTATACTACAAAATTACTTACCGTGGGCTCTTCAGACAGCCCTGTGCATCCAGGGTGTGTTTAAAATGTGTGCCAACTCCCCTACGCTGATTTGCATGCTGCTTTCCAGCTGTCCATCAAAACTGAGCAAGTAGTAGAGGCTGTCATCTTCATGTGACTCTCCTTGTGCAGGGGGACCCTTAGGTCTTCCTCTTCTGTCCTTTTTCTTCTTTGGGAAGAGAAATATAACCTCGCCAGACTCCCAGGACAGATTCTGGCAAAGTCTGGCTGCCTCTTAGAAGATATTTCTTTTGCTTCATTTCATCTGGATGCAGACCGTGCTATTGCAGGGCTAGCTCTGAACTTGCAATTCTCCTGCCCCAGCTTCCTTGGGCCTGGGATTGTAGGTGTCCACCACCATACTCTGCTGGGATGGAACTTGGGGTATGTGCTGGTTAGATTTTTTTGTTAACTTGATCCCACATAGAGTCATTTGGAAAGAAGGAGACTTAATTCAGGAAATGTCTCCATCTGGTTGTCCCATAGGCAAGTCTATGGGACATTTTCTTGATTAATAATTGATGTGAAAAATCCAGTCTACTCTGGGCACGGTGTCACCCTTGGGTAGGTGGTCCTGAGTTGTATAAAAAAAAGCAAGCCATAGGTGAAAAGCTAGTAAGTAGTAAGCTAGTAAATAGAATTCCTTCAGTTTCTGCCCTGATTTCCCTCACTGGACTGGGACCTGGGATGTATAAGCCAAATAAATAAACTCTTTCTTCCTGAAGTTGCTTTTGATCATGGTGTTTATCATCACAATAGAAAACAAACTAGAATAGGGTAGAATGTAGACTGGATGACACTGAGTGAGGAATTAAGTGAAGACTTAAGTAGGAGGAATTATAGCATCTGCTAGAAATGACTCCTTCAGCCCAGGAAATATCCATTCTAGGAAGTGATCCCCCCCCATGGGACCCCGAGAGAAGCATGGTCCCCATGATCAAGGCTTCACCTGTTTACACCAGCAGCTCCCACACCCGAGGGGGTGATTGAGCCAAATATCTGCTGATGAGGAAGTGGAGTGGAATGTGAGAATCCTCACTGCTGACGTCAAGCTTGCCTTTCATTTTATTTATACCCGTGACATTGTGACACAGGATCTAATTTTCCATTGTATTTTTTTTCTCTCTCCGTTAGGAATCAAGTGATGACAAGTGAATTTATGTCTGAGCCTAGGGGGAAAAAAACATTTTCAATTTGAATCCAAGGATTGTACAGAGTTCTTTCTCTCTCTCTCTCTCTCACTCTCTCTCTCTCTCACAAATACCAGCACCTCTCTCTGAACTGATAAAACAATACAAAGGAGCAAGCCATCACAGTCCTGCAAGGCACGGCTGCCTGAGATCCACAGTAGAAGGTGCTCAGTTGCCCACTCCTCGCTTTTGACAGGCTGTATCTTTCTGACGTGGGCACTTGAGGTGCCAGGGAGCAGTGAGGCCACATCACAGTCCTGGCATGGAGCACCCGCTTTGGCCATGCAATGGAGCTCTGGACCAGGAGTGGGATTATAGCTCCCAGACCCAGAATGACCGATGGGGCCTGCCTCACTAACTGCACTCTGTTGGCTCTTCCCGGCTTCTATTGCTCTAAGTCCAGAGCAAAGATGAATCCAGAAGGCAGGAACAATTGGGAGATGTATAGAAACCACTTTTGGGGTCATGCCCTCAGGGAAGAAAATGGCACTCGGATCTCACTAGTAGACAGTCAGCTTTCCCCAAAGCTGGCTGTACTGTTGGTCCTCAAGCTTGTCAGCAAGTGTCCCTGTCCCTCCTTCTGGGGGCCTAAACCCAGGGCAGTTCTCTAACCCGACTGAGCTCCCATTCCTGCTCGGAAATGAAGCTCCAGGAGTGTCCGCTGTGTCCTCTGCTCTGTCAGCAAACCTCCAAGGCCAGCTTGCTGTTTTCAGCCTCTGATCCTGGGGAGATGGGACTTCCTTGTACCTGGTTGCGAAGATGTTTGTTGTTCAGGCTTCTGATGCTAAGATCTGATAAGAGAGGCCCAGGGCCTTCCCAGTCAGTGAGCCGATGGATCTGACCATTTAAAGCAGAGACAAGGACACCCTACCCTGTGAGATGGCACAGGGCCAGCTCCTGTCACCTGAAATCTTCCTTGGCATTTAGAAGTGGCTGTCGATGCTTTTTACTGCCCTGACCTTAGTTTGCCCTTGGTTTTGATTTTATGTTTGGATTTAAAGATCTCCAATTGCACTAGCAAAATAGCCTATAGTTTATTGCGGGCTCACACACTTGTCTTGAGGTTGCTTTCTACTTCTTGGTCACTTTTTATTTTTCTAAAACTGGCATAGAATAGCCAGAGATGGTGTATATTCCTACACCCAGAAGGCAAGAAGATTGCAAAATTGAGACCAGCCTGGGCTAAATAGTATTACCCTGCTTTGAAATAAACAAAAATGGCCTGGAATAGGCTGTCACCCAACAAGGAAGCTGGAACAGTCAAAATCCCATAGTCAATCAGGCCCACTTCTGAACTTTTCCGTGTTCCATCACACCCTTGCAAAGACTCCCCACAGGCAAAGAAGCTATGTGCTTCTATGAGGTACTGGGGTAGACACAGCCATTTCTATTCTATCCTATTCTATTCTGTTCTGTTCTAATCCTTCTGGGTATTATTCTAGAAGTTTCTGTGTGATCAGAAAGACTCAGACAACAAGCAATGAGTGATACTGTTGTTGAAGGGAGAATCTTAAAGTTCCACCGGTCATCAGGAAAGAAGATGTCTACTAAAATATCTTTTTCTAGGACTAGAGAGATGGCTCAGCAGTTAGGAACTCATACTCTTCTTACAGGAGACTTAAGTTCAGCTCCCAATAGCCACAATAGGTGGCTTACAATTGTCAGTAACTAGCTCCAGGGAGCTCTGACACATCTGGCCTCCAGGACACCTACACTCACATTCACACACACGCACACAGGCATGCATGCAAGCACAAACACACAAATAAAATTTTTGAAAATTATTTTTTTCAAGGAAGTTGAAGTCTAGATATCTTTACCTATGTAACCAAGCCAAGGCAAAGAGTGAATACCAATTCCATATCACACACACTATGCCTGGAAGAAAAAAAAGAAGAAGAATGTAATGTGTCACTGGGTTACCAAAAAGAGAGACAGCACAGCCTTGCTTGAGCCAGCCCAAGCTCTGGGTCATGAAAAGCAAGAGTAGCCACCGCCAAAAAATTAGTATGGTCAAGAATGGTGTTGACCCACTTCATGAAAGTATCTCAGCCTCTCAGAACACAACAAATCACCTGGATCCTCCAAGTTTCCACCTTTCACCTAGCGTGTGGTTCCCCTGTGCGGCACAGGGGTCCTGGGGTGACCACAGTGTCACCCTGAATGGAAAATGGGACTTGGCCACCTTCACACTCTGTGGCATAGCAGGCTCAGAAGCACCCCAGCATCTCATGGGCAGGCTGATTCAGAAGCAGACTGTGGGCAGGAAAAGCCGACAAAAAGGTAAGTGTTTGCTGAGTGCTGAGGAATGCCAGGGGCACTGTATAATTCCAGAGACACGTGGTCCTTGCTTTCACAAGAACTCAGTCTGCTAAGGAAGATAATACATTAAACAAATGCACTGGTGACCCTAGAGTTTACAGATGTGAGAGAGGAGGTTAGCAGGGGCCTGATACAGAGTGGGGAAAGAGGGTCAAGGAAGGCTTGTCTGGGGAGATGCAATTAAGAGAAAGCTCCGAACACTGCTGCTTAAATTTCAACACACGTCAGAAGAGCCCAGAAAAGCAGTGATCCAGGATCCTGCTCCCTGCCTCACAGAGGTTTTGAGTGAGGCTCCGAGAGCGCCCCAAGAATTCACATCCCCAAGCTCCTGGATGATGTAGTTTGGAAACTACAATTTGAAAATTACTTATCCAGAGGACCAGTGGGGAAAAGAGGAGGAATTGCAGAGTCGGTAGAGGGAAGTGCATTTGCAGATCCCAGACATGAGAATTCAGAGGCAGAAGCACGAGCTCAACGAGCCCATGGCTCCGGGCCCTGTGGCAGGTCAGAGATAGTCTAGACCTCCATCCCCATCCTGAAGCTCAGTGCAACAGAGCCAGCACTAGCTGTACTGTGTCTAAGACTGGTCCCATCCACCCTGGGGCTGTCCCGCTGCAGCAGGGGCCTTTAGACCTCATGAGCATTTGAAGCGGTGAGGCTGCAGAAGGGCTGAGCCGTGAGTAGACGCTCCAGCCATACTAATTCCCACCCCCCCCGCCCCCTCTTCTCTGTGACTTGAAATGTGAAAGGCTAATTTTACTCCTGCCATGCTGTGGAGGTGGTTCACTCTCCTAAAGTGGGTGCAGCAGGGTTTTAACCCAACGAGACCATTGGTTAGATTTTAGGGTCCAAAGTACATAACCACCCTGAAGTCAATCCAATTCTGTCCATATTTACTGAGTGCAACACTCGACGCCAGCAGTGATGGCAAGTATAGGGAGCCTGAGGTAAAGACGAGGGTTATCTGCTCATGAGGAGCCTACCATCCGCTATGAGATGGACACGTTTTTTGGGTCCTCGGAGCAGTGGGATAAAAGGCCACAGCAAAGCTCTCTGCAAAGGAGCAGTGAAGCTCAGGGAAGAGAGCAGTTCTGCCTGGAGAGGTCAGAGGTCACAGGTGGCTAGCGATGTGGGAGCATACCCAGAGAAGAAACTTCTAGAAAATGAAGAGGGCTGGAGAATAAACCGAGCAAATCTCCTTTAAGAACTTTCTTTGTCATTGTTTTAAGCTCTGACCTAAATCATCATCATAAGCTTCTAGAAGATACACAACCACATGGTGCTGAATTTGATTTAAAATATTACATAAACCTGTATATATAGAAACACATATGGAAACAGTCTGAAAATATTCTCAAATATAATGACATTTGCTTTGTGAATTTTCTATCCTGGATGAATTATGTGAAATACGGTTTGGTCATCGGACACTCAGAAGAAATTGTATTCCTACCCCAAGTGCAAATGATCTTAGCTGCTCATTCATCCATTCATTTATTTTGCCAGTCAGTCAACTGAGATTTAGCTGGAAATGTCAACTTTTGAAGTAGTGCCACATGTCAATCAGGGGCAACAAAGCTATGTGAGATGTCCTGTCATCAAGACCTTTCAAAGCCCCAGGAGTCAGAAAAAGAAATGAGTGTAAACAATTCAGGCACAAGCAGGTAGTGACATGTGTAACTACAAACAAGGATGTGGAAGAAAGCAAGGCTGTGATAACTGTTGGTAGCTTGACCATTTATGGAGAAGAAAGCATGGGTTGTATAAAGGGATTGAGCACACAAAACCATGGGCCTGGGTGTGCATTCCACATAGAGGGCTAGCCAAACAAACAGAAAACGAGGTCATGTTGAAGATGATGCTTCCTCTGTTAGGGACATGGGGAGAGAGTTGTCATGGGTGGGTGTCTGATCATGACTCCTCAGGCTGTGACTTGCAAGAACTTGAAATGCCAAACATTTGTCACCAGCTTCCCTGTCTATGTGTTTCACTAGCCCTCATAGTCTCTCCCTATAGCTCACCTCTTAAAGGTCCACATGGGCCTTCTACTTTATCATGCTGGGGGCTGGATTTCCAACATACTCAGAACACACATGAACTATGGAAGGGGTGTGAAGAGATCTTTCGGGTGGCTACAAAGTAGATGTGTGGGTTGGAAAGAGCTGGACACAAGCATGAAACAGGTGTGGAACCCTTACTAATTACTAATACCTCTGGCTTCTAACTCTACAAATAAAGGGGAGGCATACAGGAAGGGTGGTTTGTGTTCATTGCTAGTTTGGGTTTTAGCCTCTAGCAACTGGAGAGAGGGTAAATGGCTCCCAAGCTGCCCTTACTGGCTTGTGTAGCTATACGAACATCAGGCACCAGATGTATGAAGTTGGCTGGCTGGTTTTAAAACATGGCCAGTTTTTTTCTAAAATGTGTTTCCAGAAGTCTTTGCTAAGTGCAATGTTTGTGAACTTGAGGACAACTTGTATATTAGTCAGGGTTCTCTGTGTAAGAGAAGAAAAACCAAACCGAGGAAGTGAGATTAAAAATAGCCCATCAAAATCTAAGGGGCAATGTTTTCTAGTTTGTCTGCATTGCCTTCCTTTAAAATACAAACAAGCAAAGAGGAGTTATTGAAATTTTATGAAAATGAAATTTTATTCTTAGCAGTAAATTTATTATAAATTAAGAATTTATTTTATAATTGACCCCACCTAAGCACTCACCGCTCATCTTTTAAAGGATAAGATAACTCTTCCACTCTAGAATGTGATACGTAGAATAGGCTGCTGGTAGGTTTGTGATCTCAGAGACAATGGGACTGAAATGGAAGGTCACAAGTTCAGAGACTCCCTGGGCTACAGAAGAGTCCCAGACCAGCCTGAGTAGCTCAGCAATTAAAGGCGGGGAATATAATTCTGTGTGAAAGTTTTTACTCACATGCAAGAGGCCCTGGGTCCCATGTCTCCCCCTAAGTACTGTGAAAAGTAGGATTTGAGTGAAATCCCTTTATTCTCAATAGTCTTTGCTGTGGAATAGGTTATTCTGAGATCAGCTGGTAGCCTGACTTTCTCCACATCCATTCATTCCATTTCTCCTTTGAAAACTGGGGATCACTTTTGAGACATGACCCTTAGGTCTGTTTCTTAGAGCCTCCTCTGGCCCATGTGTTGATGCCTGGCTTTTCTGTTCTAATCCAAATTATTTCCTTCACCTGTTGGCCTTCGGGATCTCTCCCTTGGGTGAAATATGGACGCATCCAATCCACATGCCCATTCGTGCTTGTTCTTATGATACCCATCTCTGTCTCTGTTGGAGGAATGAGCACCCTGAGCCACCCCCAGACTCCCGAGGCCTAGTTTACCCTCAAAGTTTCTTTTCCCTTCTGTTGCCTCCCTCCCGCAGCTGCTGAGCTTACCAGCTCTTTTTGGATTATCTCCATGGTCTCCATGTCTCTGATGGTCTTCGCTTCAAGCTTCCCTGTTCCAGCGGATTTATGGATATAGTACAGAAATTGCCACCCTTTTCTTGTGCTAAAACTTGCCGGGGCTCCCGATCTCCTAGCTGCTCCCATTAGTGGACAGATCCTCTAGTTAACATCACTCTGCACGTTTTCCTCCTGTCTCGCAGGCCCCAGCTCCTTTGTGACGGCATCCTCTTCACTCCTCACCCTCTAAGAGTTGGGAGACACAGAATCTATTTCTGTGCCCTTTGCTCCTTTCTGGAGGCTCCTTCTCCTTAGGTGATATGATCCCGGTCTCAGCTCATAGTGACACACATAAACTGATGACTCCCAAGTTTATGGTCAAATAGCCATTGTTTTAAGTTATAGGTCCAGAGGTCTAACTGCTTCCCTGACATCTTCTCTTGGATTTTGTTCTAGTTTCCTTTCTGTTCCTGTGATAACCACCATGACTAGAAGCAACTTAGAGAAGGAAAGGGTTTATTTCATCTTGTACTTCCAGGTCATAGTTCATTTTTGAGGGAAGTGAGCCACCATGTGTGGCTACACTTAATCTTTGCAAGGTTGTATCTGCAAATCATAGAGCAAATGCCCACTCACATGACATCTATGAGTGTTCTCCAAAGTTTCTATTTCCCTCTCTCTTTTTGACGTGAGCCACCCAAAGGACAGAGATCTGGGTTGGGAATATTTTGTCTACAATTCTGTAGGAAGTGTATTTGTTTCCTTGTAGTATCTTTGGGTAATATTTCAAGATAATGATGAGAAACTGGGACTAGTATCCAGAATCTACAGCATTTTACAGTGAGGTAGCTAGATATGACCCCAGGTGGTTTCTCAAAGTCAGAAGACGATGTCTAGATGATGATGTTGAATAGTTCTCTGGTTTGGTGATGATATGGCAGTGCTGTGCCCACAAATGGATGGATTGCAGGAGGGAATTTAATTAAGGCACTGACAGTGATTTCATTGGTCATAGAAGGCCAACAATGGCCTCAACTTCAACTGTCAAACAAAGTACTCAACAGCACTGGTCAGCTTCATTCCTTTTCCCCTCTTCTTTTCTTGTTCACATTCCATCCCTCCATCTCCCTTTCTCTCTTCCTTTATCTCTCTCTCTCTTTATTTTTTCTCTCTTCTTTTTTCCTTCTCCTTCTCTTTCCCTCTCTCTCTTTCCCTCCCTCCTTCCTTTCTCCCTTCCTTCCTTCTTTCTTTCTTTCCTTCCTGAGACAAGCTCTTTCTACATAGCCAAGGCCAGCCTAGTGCTGCCATCTTTTTATGCTAGTTTTCTCAGTTCTGGGATTTCAGGATGTACCTCCATATTTAGCTTTCATTGATTTTTCATATTGTGGGAAAAACCAGCTGGTCAGTAAGTACCTTTAACATCCTTGACCTTCGAGGAAGAATGAGCAATGGCACACTCAAATGAATCTAAATGGTGTGCCCCCATTTATTTTAACTTGCTTAATAGAAGCAGGATTGTGTCACCAATAGTTGATTGCTGCTGTGGCAATCCTGGGTGACTAGGTAGCTTGTTGCTTCCTAAGAGGAAAACACTTCCTTCTTCCCTTATATCTTTTTGCTGAATTATAGACCTACACAGCATGTGTGGAGTCAGAAAGCCCACTAGCCAAAGCTAATCAGAAGCCACCAGACTCCAACTTCTATGCCGTACAACTAGACGCAGGGCCTTTAGCAAGGCTGTGAACCGGGGGAAGTTGATTTGGCTGTCTATATCATTCACCCTCCCTGGTACAATTCATCATCCTAAAGTGAACAAAGTGAGAACAGAATGCCCACTTAATAGCCTTTAAATATGTTTTTGTTATATTTTATTTGTTTATCTTGTGTGCCCGTGTATATGAGTGTGTGTGTGTGTCTGCGCATGCATGTGTGTAATAGTGCATATGCCATGACACACAAGGGAACAGCTTGTAGGACTCCTCTCCTTTTATCATGTAAGTCCCTAGATTCAAACTTAAGTCATCAGGCTTGGCGTCAGGTACCCTCTGACCCTGATGAAATGTGTTGTGGGGAGTTCAGAAGGATCCAAAGTATCTGGTTCAGTGCCAAACCAACTAAACATTGAGAAAATGTCAGTAACTGAGGAGAAGAAACTGATAGGCACGAGCAGGAAGAATGCATATTTTGGCGCATCTAAGTTATATTTGTTATATTGGCTTTGCCTGTGTCCCTGGGTTGGATTAGAGGCAGATGGTTGGGGCTCAAATCGAATGTTTCACTCTTGGCATTAGGGTACTCCAAAAGGGACATGGGGTAGGTATACTATAGTGTAAGTGGTGGCTTGTTGGTGAGGACACAAAGAGAAGGACGCCAGGAGGCTGGGGCTTGAGTTTTGAGTACTCACTCATTTTCGACACAAGGGTTTGTCATGGAAGCTTTGCTGCCATTGGTGAGTCTCACACTTAGGCCCAGCCAGACCAGGGACACTGAGGCGTGAGAACAAACCTTCAACAGTTTTACACACACCCGGCCCTGTCACTGCTACCCTGGCAATTCTATACCTTTGATTCTATGACTCCTTTCTTTCCTCAGCTATGCCGTGGTTACTTTTCCTTTTCTGTCCATTTCCTTTCTTCATTTCCCTCTTCCTCCTTTCCCATTCTCTGCCTTTGGAGGTACACAGTTCTTAGTAAATATTTAGGATTGAGCTCTATTTCACCGTAGCCCAATAACAATGCAATGGAAAAGATGTAAATATTAGGCATCCAAAGATATTTAAAGCCTAACAATTCATGCAAACTGTCAGGGCTCGGGCTAAGGGTGTTGAAACATGTCTGGGACGTGTGGACCATTTGCAGCATACAGTGCAGATAGATATCCTTCTGTCTAGAATCTCTTGAGAACTCTTTTGGAAAGCCCCACACTCTAAGAAGCAAATAACGTGGTTCACATTTGATTTTCATAGACCGTTAGAGAGGGGGTTTGGAGATTTTCGTGTATCCTGCCATCTTTTTGTTCTCTTCCTCAGTTTTCTTTTAATTTATCTTATTCCTCTTTCTAGAAATGCTTATGCTCTCCCCACACTTGGATCCAGTTTGACAAACTATGCCTTTGCCTGTTGCAGTTTGTACTTTTTTTCTCTGCCCTTCACCAAATCCCAATCTTGGCACTGGCTATTTATCGTCTGATGCTTTTACTGTTGTGTCTCCTTGGCTGTACAGGCCTACAAAAGCCATGAGTGTGCCATAACAATGCATTATTCTGCCTCCTTAAATTGTCTTGACCCTTCTAACTTACTTTCTTTTGTCACATTTTTCCATCTGCAAAAGGAAGAAGTGTATTAATTTTTCTATCACTATATAACAAAGTACTGCAAATTTAGGGGTTTCAAAAAAGAGAAGTTGGTTCAACTGTGAAGTACTTCAGGAGCACTCATTAGGACTGGAGTTCAATCTCCAGCAGCCACATGAAAGCTGGTGCTAACGCTGTAGCATTAATTACATTATATATATTATATATAATATATATATAATTGCTATATTAATATGGCTCTTGAGTCTTATGGAGGACTTTCTCTATAGTGGGTAGGACCAAGACAATCTTCCTATTTGTCTCTTTCCCCATCCTGCAAAGTAGGTGTTCCTTCTAAAAATGCCTATTCTGCCATTAGAAATCTCATCAGCTTCTCTGGATGAGAAGGTCAGATGAGAAGGAACAGATTGTTTTGTCTTGGCGTTTGGCTGGACTGACTCAGATCTGTAAGTAGCTCCTATCACTGTTAGAAATCTCTTCATCTCAGAGGAGCCAGTTATGTGTCCCCTCTGGGACAACCACCAGCATGATGCCGCCAAACCTTTTGTTTTGTTTTATAGATTCTTTAAAAAGTCTTCTTTTTGTTTTTTATAAGTTTGTTTGCTTACTTTACATTTCAAATGCAGTCCTCTCCCTCCTCTCCTCCCAGTCCCATTTTCTTACCCTCTTCCCCATTTTCCCCCTCCACTTCTTCTCAGAGAAGGGGAGCTCCCCCATCAATCCACCCCAGCAATCAAGTCACATCAGGACTGGTCGAATCCTCTTCCACTGAGGCTCAGCAAGGCAGTCCCACTAGAGGGAAGTGATCTAAAATCAGGCAACAGAGTCATGCCAGGGACAACCCCACTCCCCTTGCTAGAAGACCACACGAAGGCCAAGCTTCCCATCAGTTACACATGTGTAAGAGGCCTAGGTCCAACCCATGCATGCTCTTTGGTTGGTGCTTCAGTGTCTGTGAGCCCCATGGGCCTAGGTTATTTGGTTCTGTTGGTCTTGTTGTGCAGTTCTTGTCCCTTGCGAGTCCTTTTCTTGACACTTCCACAAGACTCCCTGAGTTCTGCCTAATGTTTGGCTGTGGGTTTCTGCATCTGTTTCCTTCAGCTGCTGGGTAGAACCTCTCAGAGGACAGTTATGTTAGGCTCCTGTCTGCAAGGATAGCAGAGTATTATTAATAGTGTCGGGGGCTGGCTCTCTCCCATGGGGTGGGTCTCGGGTTGGGCCAGTCATTGGTTGGGCATTCCCTCATTCTCTAACACCAACAAACCAAATAATCTCATTTAAAAATGGGGTACAGAGGTAAACAGAGAATTCTCAACAGAGGAATCACTGATGGCCAAGAAGTACTTAAAAGAAATGCTCAACATCCTTATCATCAGGGAAATGCAAATTAAAGCAACTCTGAGAGTCCATCTTACACCTATCAGAATGGCTAAGATCAAAAACTCAGGTGACAACATATGCTGGGGAGGATGTGAAGAATGGGAAACCCTCCTTCATTGCTGATGGGAGTGCAAACTTGTACAACCACTTTGAAAATCAGTCTGGAGGTTTCTCAGAAAATTAGGAATAGCTGTACCTCAAGATCCAGCTATTCCATGCCTGGGCATATGAAAAAGATGCCCCAGTACCCAACAAGTTCATTTCCTCAACTATGTTTGTAGCAGCTTTATTCATAAGAGCCAGAATCTGGAAACAACCTACAGGTCCCTCAACTGAAAAATGAATACAGAAACTGGCACATTTACCCAATGGAATACTACTCAGCTATTAAAAACAAGAACATCATGACATTTGCAGGGTGCCAAGCCTTTTAACAGCTGAGATGTTTACATTACCTGTATAACCGGTTACTCTTTAGAAGAGTCCAAGAGCTTCCCAATATGTGCCGAGACCATTAATGAGTCCACCAATCAGTCCCTAAACAGATTGTTGGAGAGGCTGCGGTGGATGGAGAGGGTTCAAGGAAGATCAGTGTGCTTTTGGCTTGATCTATGTGTGACTCATGTTTATCAATTGTCCAATTAAGAAGGAGGGATCACCCCTCCCCCACATACATCAATGTGCTGATTACATATTCCTTTTAATATGAACCTCTGAGGAAGAACACCCTTTACCATGTATGATATTATCAATGTGAGTACATATATTCATATATATTATGTAAATAGGTATTCATATATTTATATACATATATTTGAGCAACCAAAAATATCTTTAAAATAATATAAATCATGTCTGAGAATAAATTAATTCACAAAATAATATGAATCACATTCTTATCACTTCAGGGATATTTCAGGGTACATGTGTAGCATGTACCAACCCTTTCCAGTACCCAAAGTATAAACAAATGGGGAACATGAGAACAAATTTGAGTTGAGTAATGTTGGTAAACTGACCCGTTGTTTCCTTGGGGTGGAGCCCCAGCGAGGGGATGGCAGAGAACGCTGGCTACGGTTAGCAGAATTTTAGAACCTGAATCCTGAGTCCCCAGGTCAGTGAGATTTGACTTCTAGGATTTCCAGGAAGGCGTTAAGTAGGATGCCACTGAGCGACACAAAGTTGGGGATCAGGAGCTTCGGCGGGGCGCTAGGACCCAGGCACCCTCCGGCCTTGGGACTTTTGGAGGAGTGAAGGCAGTGGAAGCTCAGATTGGCAAGCAGAGTCTCTTGGAGAGACCAGACCCTTCTTGCGGGTGGGAGGGGTAGAAGGCGCATGGTGCAAAGGTACAACAGCCTGGCGCGCTCTACAGCGGCTGCAGCCGGGGCACAGACACCCGCACAAGCTCACTGGGACAGCAGCAGCGGATCGCGGCGAGCATGGACCAGCAGCAGAGCGTGCGCCAGGTGAGCCCTGCACATTGCTGTCTCAGGGCACAGGCACAAGCTTGCAGCCCTCCCTAGACGTGGCTTTGAACCCCTGGTGCAGAGAACCAAGAAAAGCTCCCATCTTTAAATTTCCAGTCCTTGGTGATAGTCCCTGCACAGGGGTCTATGCCCGGCCGGGCGGCGATCATTGCTTCCTTGCCTGGCATTGCCTCCTGTTGCACTCGCTCTTCTCCCGGGTGTGGGCCACCTTTGCTGTTCGAATGAGCTTTCAATGGCTCAGCAGATTACCTGGTTTTCCGGGAAGCGGGGCACCGCAGCTTTGGTCCCCGGGTGCGGGGCGGGCGCCGGCTCGGGGCGTGGGTGCGGTAGGGTTACAGGTGCAGCTACAGCACAGGTGTGGGGGCCTTCACGTGTGCCTGGCGCCTCCTGCCGTTGAGGACTCAGTGCAGTTCGGGCATAGGTCCTCTCCAGGGCTGAAGATTCCCATCCTGTCCAGAGCGAGAAGGTATGTACAGGGAGGGGGTGAGAAAGAAAAGCTGCCTGTGACGATCCTCATGCCCTGGGGGATTGGGGGGTGGGGGGGAGCACAGGACAGTGACCCTGTGACGGGTGAGGGAAATGGGACGTGCTCCAAGGCTAAGTGGGTATTACCACACGTTTGAGAAGGAGGCAACAACTGAACTCCAAAAGAATCAAAGTCTCGAAACCTGTACAATCTTCCGATGCCTGTGGGGTACCCATGGCTGTCTGTAAAGCTCCTGGCCCCGAAACTGGCTTGCTTGCTCCAGGCTGGGACCCTCGCGCGAACACGCTTGTGGGGCTCTGCGAGCTGCGGAGCCAAGCGGGACCAAGGGCCTTACAATCACTGTGGGTGAAGTCTGGGTCTCCCTCCACTGTGCGTGGGGGTGGGTTGGCATGCCTGCTTTGAAGCTTCTTTAGAGTGTCTTCTTCCAAACTTCCAGCTGTTAATTGACGGTTGAGAGTCCGCAAAATCATTTACGCAGGGTGCCAGGAGAGACATGAGGCAGTGGGCCCGTCCCCAAAGGCTTTATAATTTGCCAGTTTGCTGTTGCCAGTTCCTAACTGCCCTCCTGACCTTGAATGGGCTATTTTAACTTTGCAGAGGCTCGGTTTTCCAAGAAGTAGAAACTTTAGAACGATAAATCATCACACGGTGGGAAGAATAGGGTTGGGAGGCGGGAGCTGTGTGAACTACCTAGCTCTGAGAACCTCCGGCCACACATGCTGTCACAAAGGCAACCCCCAGGCCCGGGGTCTTCTCTGACAGGAGTTTGCTAAGTTCAGAGACAGCCTGCTGTGGTCTTCTCCTTTATAGTCTTGCCACAGCTTGTACCAAGTTCCAAAAAAGCCTTTATGGTCTGAAGAGGCACTGGATCAGAAGTGTGGGTAGACTGAATTTTGATTCCAGGCTGTAAAGTCTAGAAATCTTTCAGGCTTAAAGGTCTGTGGAAATGGGCCCAAATGGTGTCATTAGGACCCAGAGTGTACTCTGGTGGACCTTACAGAAAGGTCTAGTTGAGCTTGAAAATGGCTACTTAGCTCTAAAAACATCTCATGTCTTCACTTTAAGACCCTGCTTGGCCAGTCTCCCACAGGCCTGAGGGGAGAGGCCCCTGGGTAGAGGCCCAGTGTGCTGCAAATCTCTCAGGAGAGGTGGCATGTGCCTCCCTTAGGCCTGATAAATACAATTTACTTACCCGGGAAAGACTCAGTTAATATTAACTTCTCATAAAAGCAGCTTATCAGTTCAGTAATGAAATAATGAAACTCTCTTTAGAAGCAACATTGAATTTTGGAATGCCTAATATTGCCAGAGCTTACTAGGGTAAGCACTACTTAAAAAAAAAAACAAACACTAGGATTTTTTTTTTCACTTTATTTCAGGATGAGAAAAAAGCAGAATAATTGATTTCTAGTGTTTTTTTTTGACTAGACAATTTTTAAAGAAACAAAAGAGCCAAAGCAAACACAACTTAAGACACAAGAAATCTTGTTCCTCCAGGTTTTCAGAGTGTCCATGGGATGTGACTATTGATCACATAGCTGCAGCGTGCATTCTCCTAAACACTTTCAGTGGGGTGTCAGGAGATGTTCTCAGCCCTTGATGAAGGAAGTGCTGCAACTCTTTTTCCAAAAATTTCAGACAGGAGACCCATCATGCAGCTAGTGGTTGGTAGAGCTGGGCCAGCTAGCTGGGTTTGGTTATAAAGGTCCAACTAAGCACAATGAAAGAGGGTAAAAAGAGAGCTTGAAAGTGTAAGGGTAACTAACACGAGTGGGAATTTTCTTCATCTTTGATATTCTTGTTTTTATCAAAATGACTTTACTTATTTTACACCAGGGAAGAGACTTTATAACTAAATAGATCTGAGCCAGGAGTATGAATCTATTTAGTAATTTCCTGTAGATTGGGCACTTGAATTACTTAAACATACATATTACTAGCATTGTAGGGTTTTTTTCTTTATTTATACATGTGTGTACTTTTACGTGTGTGTATGTATGTGAGTATCTATTCAGCTATTTCTAGTAAGTCGGTTCCTAGTGGTGGGATTGCCACGTGAAAAGAAGGATGCTTTCTATTGGATGTGAACTTTTAAGCCACATGCCTTTCCAAACCATCAGTCCTTCCACTGATGTAGTTTTGGTCTTTGGTGGATCATTTGATCTGACCCTTCAGATCAAGGGTCAGAAGTATACCCTTTTCAGGTATACTATCTGTGACCTAAGGGTGGTAGGACTCGTTGGTTAGCAACTCTAAGATTATGCAAATATATGCAGTTGGGGATTAAACAAATAAATCAATCTGTAGATGATTATGTTTTTACACACAGAAATATTTTCATTGTTTAACTTTAAGTTTATGGAACCTCATACATGAGCACTAAATTTACATAATTTACAAACTTTCCTCCAATTTCTTCTTCATTTACACACACACTCACACACACACACACTGTTAGGTATACCTACTGAGTCCAATTAGTGTTGCCCTACATACATATCTTCAGGGTTTACTATGGATAAGCGGAAACAATCAGGGCTATCTCCCAGAAGAAAACTGATACCTCCCTTGCCACAGTCATTGATTGCCTGAAGCTCTTCATCTACGGTAGAGCCCTGTTTAATATTTCCTTATCCATGTTGTCATGCTAACTGATTTGGTCTTGTGCAGGTCTTGTGTGGACACCCATATTGTTAGGAGTCGTGAGTGTAGTTGCCCTGACATGTCTAAAAGACACTTTTTCGTAGTGACATTTCAAGTGCTCAGGCTCAAGTTCTTTAAGTTCCTCAGCTGTGATGTCTGCTTAGGTGTAGGGATTGTATTCTAGATATCCCAGCGGGGGCCCTTTGACCAGGAGTGCCTGCAGCTCCTTTGGCAATGGAGAGAAGTGTAAGTATTTAGTACACAGTTGGAGGCTATATCAAGTTTAGAAAATGGCAGCAGTATGTCCTCCTCTGGGATCTGTGACTTGTCTTTCCATGTGTTCTTGGCCAGGTCTGCAGGACAGAGAAGGAATTTCCTCCTGCGGAGCAGGCCCTAGTCCTATTAGACAGCTGCAGGTTACCTCTAAGGTATAGGCAACATTATTGCACCATTGGTGATATTCTGCTAAAGTAATACTTTAACATAGACTCCACGTACTCTGGCACCCTGGCTTTTGTGAGGTGGATTTGTGTGTTGGAAATGGCTATGCTGTAGCTATAAATCAACCCTGCAATTTCAGTGGATTAAATAAATGGTTTACTTCTCACGTTTTATGTCCAAAGTAGGTTAACATGCTCCACGTAGTCTCTCAGGGAACCAGGCTGGTGGAAGCCCAGCCACCTTGTAGTTCTACTACAGAGAACATGTGGTCTTGATGATCTTATGGCAGGGAAGACAACAGACAGGGTCCAAAGTTAACAGCAGCTATTAAATGTCTCAGCTTAAGAATGAAGCTCAATTCTTTGTGTGTGTGTGTGTTGGTAAAAACTAGTTGTATGGACCTTATCCAGATACATGGACACAGAGAAGTATTCTTTTCCTATAAGACCAAGAGGAAAAGAGGAGGTGGAGGAGCATGGGGAGGAGGAGAAGACAGAGGAGGAGAAAGAGGAAAGAAGGAGGAGAAACAGAGGAGGAGCAATCGGTACACACACAGCAATCTAGATCAGTGTGTGAAGGCAGATATAACAAAGTACCAAAGCTTATGGAGGAGAAATTTGATTCCTCGCAGGAATCTAGTCTCTTTGACTAGAATCCCAAGATGAAGGTCCCAGCAGGACTGGCTGCTCTGAGGACCTCACTTCTTGGCTTACAGATAGCCATCTTCTCCCTGTGCCTTTATCCAGTCCTTTCTCTGCATGTCTGTGCTCTGATCTCTTCTCACAAAGACACCAATCACATTGGATTAAGGTCTGTGCTAATAACTTCACTTAATACTAATTCCCTTTTAAAGACTCTGTCTCCAAATATAGTCACCTTCCAAAGTACTTAGGGGTCAGGACTTCAGTAAACTTGGGGCGTTACAGTTCAGGTCACAATGCATTGTTTCTATTAAATAACATGTCATAAGATGTAATCACGCTGTTATTATTGGAAGAGTCCTGTAAATTTCTAAAACATGGAATTAATCTTCTCTTTATATCTCACTTATTTCCCTGATCCCCTGCCTCTACAGAAAATGTTTTGTTTTTTTTTTTCAGTTTCCTGGGCATTTTTAAAAAGGGCTTGATGCTAATGGGTGCATCAAGTATCTTTTGTTACTGGGGTGGCAACTGTGTACATGCATGCTGAAGGGAGACCCGAGACTGAAAATAAGGGCAGTATGTGAGGCCTCCTATAAGGCCATATATGCTGTGCACGCTTCTGTTTATGGGCACGGCTCCAGGTGTAAACCTGGGTGAGGGCAGTGGTGAGGCTCATTGTGTCTTGTGGACTGATCACCAGCATGAAGCTGTGACCATGCTGTTGCTGGACAGCATCTGATAAGTTGCAGTTAGCCAGGCAGTAGCTGTAATAGACTTGGCACTGTCTGTGAATTCGTAGATAGTTTTGGCTTTTTGTTTTCAAATTTTCTATCAGGGGATGCACTGTTGATTAATTGACGATGACGATTACTTCAAACCGTTCTGCTATAGTTTGACATTAAAACTAGAAGTCATTGTTTATGCAGAGAGTCAAGGAAACAGAACATGGGGCATAAAGTTGATATTGATAAAGGAAATATTTGTCAGTAAAGGAATGATGAAATCTCAGCTTTGCTTTCTTAAGTCTAGTTTGCAAAGTACAAGCTTTTAAGAAAGACTACCTGCAAGTACATATGGTTAAATTTATGTTTTGTTATTGAGATGTCTACAAAAGGATTATTTATTAAATGTCAAGTAACTAACTGGAAGGCAGGAGAAATTGCCTAACCCCTGGGATAGATAAAAAGATTATCAAGAATGAGAAACCAATGAGATCAATGCGTGTATCCTGTAGGATTGTCATTAGGCTGTCATATTGTTTGTTTGTTTGTTTTGTTGTTGTTCTTGTTTTTTGTTTTTCAAGTTTAATCATTTTACAGCCTGATCACAGCCCCTTCCCTCCACTCTTTCCAGGTCCACCCTCACACCTCCTCTTCCCCCTTCCCCACCTCCTCAAAGAAGGGGAGACCCACATGGGTTCCAACCCACTCTGGCACCTCAAGTCATCAAGTTGCTAAATGCTTCCTTTCCCACTGAGGCCAGACAGGACATCTCAACTAGGGGAAAGGGATCCAAAGACAGGCAACAGAGCCAGAGATAGCTGCTGCTCCCATTGTTAGAGAACCCACATGAAGAACAAGCTGCACATCCGCTCCGTGTGTGTGGAGGGGGCTGTCATGTTTAATGGACAGCAAGGATTTTCTTAGTCATACAGAAAGCGGTGCAGTTTGCCCATGTGTCTTAGTTGTGATGAGATCTCACAGTAGTGGCAAGAATCAGAAGCAGAGTCCCTGTCTCTCAAGCTGTGTCCCTTTCCCTCCACCCATCAGGTTGTACATTCTCTGGCATGGTTTCGTCTGGCCTCAGCTCTCTGACTTGTGACACAGTCACACACATCTCCCTGAAATGAGTCTCTCTTTAGGAGTGAGGTACATAATGTCTTAATCTATTTGGATTGCTATAACAAAGATTGGGAACTTCATTAATAGGTCAGGAAGACTAGAACATCTAAGATCAAAACATCAGCACATTGAGCTTTCTGGCGAGGATGGCTGTCTGCTTCCAAGGTGGCATTTTGTTGCTATGTGCTCTAGAGGGGGAGTGCCATGTCTTCATGATAGAAGGAACAAAAGAAGTGATAAGTGACACATTCCCTCTGCAAACCCTTTTAGTGACTGTAATCAATCCATTCATGCAGGTGCAGCCTCACAAAGGGCCCCCTCCCTTACTGCTTTGGGGATTAAGTTGCTAACACATATATTTTGAAGGACAGAGTCAGACTATACCATCTTTTCTTGGCCTCCAAAATTCATGTTCTTTTTACATATAAAATATACTTATTCCATCCCAACAGCCCACAAAGTCTCAATTCATTCCAGCACCAACTCAAAAGTCTAAAGTCCAGAGTCTTATCTGAATCAGATGTGAATGAGACTCAAAGCGAGATTAATCCTAAGGCAAATTACTCTCCTGCCATGGGCCTGTGAAATCAAACAAGTCTCTCACTATAGGCATGCCCATTGAGTGCATAGTAGACTGCTTTCTACTGCTATCACCAAATATTGGGTAATTTACAAAGAAAAGAAATCCATTTATTTCTGAAGAAATTTATTTAGTTTTATGTGTGTGAGTGTGTTTTTCTGAAGGCCTGGTGCCCGCAGAGGCTGGATTCCCTGGAACTGGAGTTGCAGACAGCTGGAAGCTGCCATGTGGATGCTTGGAACTGAACCCTGGTCTTCTGCAAGAGCAGCCAGTGCTCTCAACTGATGAGCCATCTCTCTAGTCCCAGAAACGTATTTCTTATGGCCTTATGGTCTTGGTATCAGTCTCACTCCCATGGCGCCACTAAGCATGGTCATGTTTGGGGACTCTACAGCAGCCCCAATCTCATCTCTCTGCTTAGCATTACCCAGTTAAGGGACTCTGTGGTGGCCCACTCTCTGCTTGACTTATCTTTTAAAGTATAGGTCAAGGAAACCATGGCTCCTTTTGAGATATAGGCCAAGGAAGAACATGGCTCACCTTCTGAATGTATGTAGCATTAACACCATGTGAGCATCACCAAGGCTTTCTGTTGGTGCCCTTGATCAGTGGCTTCCAGAGAATGACCTTAGGTGAGCCCTAGACAGCAGCCCAGCCCATGAAAGCTTCCTCCCTTTGTGGAGCTCTGGTCCCCTATGATGGAATTGTGGCTTTATAAAGAGAGGGGGAGGCTTCAGCTGCTAGCCATGTTCTTTCCCTCTGTCATGCTATCATTCAGCAAGAAGGCCCTCACCAGAACCTGAGCAGGTGCCAGCACCATGCTTTCGGATTTTCTGGCCTCCAGGAACCATGAACCAGCAGTAAACATCGGTAACGTCCACATGATGCCAACTCTGAAAGAGAACAGGGGTTGAAAAGGATTAAAAGGCTAGCTCTCCAGCACATGTGTGTGGAGAGGCCCTGCAGAGACCGGTCCTGAGGCTGGCGGTTTCCTAGAAGGAAGGTGACTCAGTAAATACCTGAACATTCATGGGTTCCTTAGCACTGCACACTCTCCAGGATATCATGTGGGTTATGCAATAAGAAAGAAATGATTTCTCTACATTTTTAGCACCTGTTTTCTACTTCTACTTAGAATTCTTTAAAGAAAAATTCTAGACCATTTTTGCTTACAGCACAGCACTTTAGAAAGCTGGTGAGTCATCCTGGCCCTGGCCCTGCTGATGATGGAATGATATTAGGAAGACTTGAGATGAACTGTGTTGACCCCAGACCTCTTTGTCAGAGAGCCCATTGTCCAGAATTTCTGCCCAAAGACACTCATTTCCATGTCCCCAAGAGAAAACACTGTTTTATTATAGAACAGCACTTTCAGGGGACAGAGGTCACTAGAACACGCTCACCATCTGTCTTTCATTGAGCAGATCTTGCCATCTAAGGTAGGGCATTTGGGATCTTGTGGTGTGGCATGCACCCGGAGTGCCCATGGTGTTGCTGCTGTGTTTTGGGCATAACTTCTGCCAGAAAGGCTGCAGCTCACCCACTGCTTTTTGCAGCAGCATGAAGGATCCCATGGCTACAAAAGCATGTGGGGTGTGGGTGTGGGGATCCACAGGACAGTGACTAGAGGGGAAGGTAGTAGAAGGAGAGAAGGGAACAGTGTGTCACGGCACATGGGGTCTGACAGCAAGGCTGTGTGGTGACCTCAGAGCTCAGGCCTTAGTGAGTTGCCACTCACTTCTGCCCCAGCTCAGCAGGCTCATTGGTTAAGAAGGGAAGCCCCCAGGAGAAGGATGGAGGAAGAAGGGTAGGGTCACTATTATCTGGCCCCACCTGTCTCAGATGGCTTCTTGCTTCAGTACAGGTATAGCTGCATCATCCTGTCTTCTTCAGCCCTTCCCTGACCTCCAGGGCAGTGGACTGAATGCTATGACCCTTCAATACAGTTCCTCATGTTGTGGTGACCCCTTTCCCAGCATAAAATTATTTTCATTGCCACTTCATAACTGTAATTTTGATTCTGTTATGAATCATAATGTAATATCTGAAATGCAGGAGATCTGATGTCTAAACCCTGTGAAGAGGTCATTTGAGCTCCCAAAAGGAGTCACACAGCCCACAGGTTGGGAACCATGGGTTCTTGGATTTTTTTTTTTTTTGAGACAGGGTTTCTCTTCATAGCCCTGGTTGTCCTAGACTCACTTTGTACACCAGGCTGTCCCCGAACTCTGCCTGCCTCTGCCTGCCTCTGCCTCCCTGGGTGCTGGGATTACAGGCATGCACCTCTGTGCTGGGCTGCTTCAGAGGGATTTACCCAGATTGTAGAATCTCCTTTGCCTCCACCACCGTCATGTGGGTTGAAATCTGGAGAGACATGGGAGCATGGGAGCGAGAACACATGCAGTCTGGGACAGTTGCTTCCCGCTTTAGTTTCTCATCAGTAAAAGGGTCATACGACATCTAGGAAGCTTCCCTTTAGATTTGACCTTACAGTATGGAGAAAAGGTCAAGAAAGAGAGGGAGGGAAGAGGAGCCAGGAAGAAAGAGTCAGGTGATGACATGGCCGGAGAAGCATCGCAGGAGAAGCTGGCAGGGCTGCCCGGGAGAGTGTGAGCAGTGCCCTCCTGGTACAGCACGAAGGAAGGGCTCCTTGTCTCGTAACACTCGCTGTCAGACCTGGAGCGAGTGGGGAGTGAGCCATGTGGGTATTTGGGACTAACAGCAGGTGTGGGGGGGTTGTGTTCAAGCAAAGCAGTGAGACCAGTGAGGCAGCAGCAGTGGGGGCTTAGAGAGCTAGACTGTGGAGACCTGGTGGTTCCAGAAAGAAGATGGCGTCTGGCTGAGATCACAGGTGGCTCATCCAGCAGCTTCTGGAGAATATCCAGGGGAACTAGGTGAAGTTAAGAGACAAGCTAAAGAGGCCACTGCCATAACGCAGGCTGGAGATGCTGGTGCCTTCCGCCAGGTCGGTAGCAGCGGGGTGGTGAAACACAGCGAGATTCCGAACCAGTTTCCTAAATGGAGTAAGTGGTATTTTCAGGTGGGTAGGACACAGGATGTAAGGAAGGTCAAAGGCCGTAGAATCTCTCCAAAATCCTTTCCAGAGCTAACACAGGTTGAACTTTTTCCCTCACTCCACTGGTCAGGTTTGCTACCCATGCACACCTTTCCCCCCCCTCATATCCTCATGAATTCTTCTCCATGAGTTGCCTCAGAAAGTCTGGGCTGATATCAAGAGTGACCATAGTCTGAGGAAGTCTAAAGCCAGACCTTGAGTGAACAGTTCACTATGTGATGCTCAAAATGAAGGCTCCTTCCTCTGGATTTCGAAAACCTTGAGATTCTGTAAGATAGTGAATAAAGATTGTGCTTTATTAACTAAAAAATATTGCTCATAGTAACTGAACCAGATTAGTGTGGAAGGTGAGAACCAGTGAGTTACAGGGATTATTTCATTAGGATTTATCTTTATTTTATGTGTATGTGTGAATGCCTGTTTATATATGTGTTCCATGTGTGTGCAATGCCCTGGGCGCTAGTAGAGGGCATCAGATCCCTGAAACTGGAGTTGTTTCCAGTTAGAAGCCGCTATGTGGATGTTGGAAGCTGAACTGGGCCTGCAAACACTCTCAAAGGCTGATTCATCTTTCTAGCCCCCAGAAATCATTTTTGGTTCAAGGGATGAAAGGTAGAGAGGGAAGTACTCTGTTATAGTTTTATTGTGTCTTTGTGACAAGCACTGTGATCAAAAGCAACGTAGGAGAGGAAAGAATTTATGTTTTATTACAAATCACAGTCCTCTGGCAAGAGAAATCTTGGCAGGAACTTGAAGGCAGGCTTGCTTGCTATTCTACCCAGCAATATTTCCAACCAGGGAACTTAGTCACTGCCAGGAAAATAGAGCAGAAACCATGGACAAAATGCTGCTTCTTAACCTCTCTCACAGGTTCATGCTCAGGTCACTTCCTTACAGAGTCCAGAGAACCTGCCCAGGTTGGTACCTCCCTCCATGGGCTGGATGCCCAGATGTGCCCATAGGGTCATCTGGTCAGATGCCTCCGCTGAGGCTCTGCTCTGAGATGGTCTGGGCTGTGCTAAGTTATAGTTAACAACTGACTAGGACACACCCTGTCACAGCTCAGTGGCCAATGCCAAGCAAGAGTAATCACAAGGCAAGAACAACTGTACCACCAGAGTCTGGTGTACAGTGAGAGTGACAGAGGTCCTCCCAGGACTCTGCCTGGTATCTGTGATTACTTCTACAGGTCGATCTTATCATCCTTCTCGGTCTAACATGTGAACAGTCCATCTGACCTGTTATTCAAACTGTCTGTAGAGCTGTAACTAGGAAGGTTCTCAACATGTATTCTAGAAAATCACATTTGGCTGATGATTCTACACATCTGAGAATACAATGATAAGGGTGCTAAGTTGTTATTTTCTTATGCTTTGGAGTTAAGATGTATCAGTTTGCTCACAGGGTGCTAACAAAATGTCACATGCCAGGGTGACCTGAACAACTTAAACTCAGTTCTCACAGTTCTGAATGCTGAAAATCTAAAGCCAGGATGCTGGGCACTGGGTGCTGTGTGTTGGGTTTCTTCTGGAGAGATGTTTTTTTGTGACTTGTGCACACCTGTCATTCTGCTATATCTTCACATCACACACATACACACACACATGCTCTCTTCACATATGTGTGTTCGTATGTGTGTGCATGCATGTGTGTATGTGGCATGTATATGTATACATGTATGTATGAATATGTATGTGTGCATATTTGTGGGTGTGTATGTGTGTGTTGCATTCATATGTGTGCATGTGTGTATATGTGCACAGTGTGTGTTGTGTGCATGTATCTGCGTGTGTGTGTTTGTGTGATCTCTTCTTATAAAGACATCGGTGTTATTAGATTAGGGATTCTCTTCTCTAAGTACAGTTCCATTAGGTATTATGACTTCAGCTGGGAATTTGGGGAGATAGTTTTGTTTATAACAGTTAAATGCTACATGTTAAAAACAACTTGCTTAAAGCCTATATATTTATAATAAATTAAACTAAACACCTTTCAAAGTATTCAATTCATGAGTTTATTTTTCTAAAATGTGATCTCACTATGTAGTCCTGATTGGCCTGGAAGTCATGATACAGACCAGATTGCCTCAAACCCACAGAGATCCTCTGCCTCTGGCTCCTAGGTACTAGGATTAAAGGTGTGCACCACCACTTCCTAAGTTCTCTGTAATGTGCAGTCACTACCATAGTGTGATATAATCCAGTTCCACCAACTCAGCTTTCTTGGAGTCAGTTAATGACCAAAGTTGCCAAGCACCCATTGATCTCCGTTCTGTTATGGGGAGAGAGTTGCCTATGTCAGTGAGACAATGTATTAATATGGATTCAGCTGAAATGCCCACCACAGCTAGGCTCAAGGGTTTGAACATTTGGGAGGTTGTGGAACCAATAGAAGTTGAGGCCTGGTTAGAGGAAGTGGCTCACTGTGGGACGGCCTTGAAGTTGTGCAGCCTTGCCCTACTTCCTGTCCTCTTCTCCACTTCCTGTGCCCTTGCCCTGCTTCCTGTCCGCTGCTTCCTGTGCGGCTGACATGTGAACAAGCAGCCCCCTGTGTCTGCTGCCTCAGCCAAGAACCATTCCTGCCTCATCATGACGGCCTGAACCTCACCTTCACACCACAAGCAAATTGCAACCTTCCTTCCTCCATCTGCTTTTTACCGGGTCTTTGGTAGTGGGAACAATGGCATGTATGTGTCCTTTTGTGGCTGTTCTCTTTCCCCCAGCCTCTGTTGAGTTTCGTATATATTGGTGTAAGTAAATCTGAAGTCTGCCGCTTCTATCTGTTGGGTTTTCACTTTATGGGCATACCACAGTTCATTTATTCCTTGGCTAATGGCCCTCTGAGTTGTTTCCAGTTTGGGGGTAACATTGAACAAGCTGCCATGAGCACCTAGAGGGAAGCCTTGAGACACAGATGACTGGCCGAGTGGCATGGTTCCGTGGTGAACGTGCTGCACATTTAATTAGAAATTCACAAGGTAATTGTGCTATTGTATGTAGCCAGATATGAGAATCTGGAACAAGCGCGTTTTAGCCATTGTAAGCCATGTAGTGAGATGTCCTTGTGTCCTTTGCATGGCACTGATAACAGATGGTGGCATTTTTTCGTGCATTTTCTGTCCATTTTTATTTCTGATATTGTGACATTTTAAAAATATTTTATTCTATTTTTAATTAGGTTGTTTATCTTCTGATTATCAACATGCAGGAATGTGTGTGTGGTGTATATGTATGTGTGTCTATGTGTGCATGTCTCTGTGTGTGTGGTGTATACATATGTGTATCCATGTGTGCATTTCTCTCTCTGTGTGTATGTGCATGTCCCTGTGTGTGTTTCTGTGTGTGGTATATACATGTATGTGTGTATCCGTGTGTATATGTATGTCTATGTATATGTGTCTGTGTGTGGTATATATGTGTATACCCATGTGTGCATTTCTGTGTGTGAAGTATGTGTATATGTGTGCTTACATGTGCATGTCTATGTGAGTGTGTATGTCCACTTGTGTCTATGTATGGTATATATGTATGCGTATCTGTGTGTGCATGTGTGGATGCAGTGAGTGTATGTGTGCCTATGTGTGCATGTGTGTGTATGTGTGTGCATGTCCACATGTGTGTGTGTGGGTGATATATGTCTGTTTATCTGTGTGTGTGTGTATGTGTGTTTGTTATTGGTATTGAACCCAGGGTCTTGCTTATGTTAGACAACTGTTGTCCCAACACCTGTCTCCAGTCCTGTGAGGTAACCACATCCCGGGATACATTTACCTCCTAGTTAGTGAGTTACCTTTCCTTTTCTTTAAAATTTTTTTATTTAATTACTTTATAGTCTGATCCCAGCCCCCTTCCTCATCTTCTCCCAGTCCCACCCTCGTGCTCTTCTCCTTTTTAGCAGAGAAGGGGAGGGCCCCCCAGGGTACCAGCCCACTCTGGCACCGCAAGTCACGACAGGACTAAGCATGTTCTCCTCCCATTGTGGGCAGACAAAGCAGCCCAGCTAGGGGAAAGGGATCCAAAGGCAGGTGACAGAGAGCCTCTGAGCCTGAAGGTGCCACTTCCTATAGCCAGGTGGGGCTTCCGGTGGAGGGAGGGAGGGTTTATGGTTTTACCGCCCATTAAACCTTCCACCCAAAATTTTCCTCACCCATGAGAAGTGTAGGGGTAAAGATGGAGCAGAGATCGAGGGAACAGCCAACCAATGACTGGCCCAGCTTGAGATCAACCCCATGGTTGATCTTGAGATCCAATCCCTGTCACTATTAATGATATTCTGCTATGATTGCAGACAGGTCCTTAGCATAACTGTCTTCTGAGGGGTTTCATCCAGCAGCTGATGGAAATAGATGCAGAGACCCACAGCCAGACAATAGGCCAAGCTTGGAGAGTTTTGTGGAAGAGTAAGAGGAAGGATTGAGGGAGCTGGAGGGGTCAAGGACACCAAGAAGACCTACAGAGTCAACTAACCTGGGCCCATGGGGCCACACAGAGACTGAACCACCAACCAAAGAGCTTGCATGGGCTAGACCTAGAACCCCTACACATATGTAACATATGTGTAGCTTGGTCATTATGTGGGTCCCCTTTTCCTTTTCTTAAAGACACTTTAGAAGAACAGACTTTTAAGTTTCTATTGAAGTCCAACACATACGTTTTTCCTTTCTGCGGCACATTCCTTATATATATATATATTTTTTTCTTAAACAGTCTTTGCCAACTCCGCATTTGTAAACATCTGCATATAATTCTGGACGTCTTTAAGCCTTGGATGCTTTGCCTAAGTCTATGGCCCATATGGTTAATATTTGTGAATGGTGTAAAGTAAGGTTGAGGGTTTTTATTTGTGCGCTCATTTTGTTTCATCACTTTGTGTACATAGTCACTGTAGCTCTGTTGCTGAAAAGACTGCATCACCCGCTGACTCACACGGAACTGCTGTTGAGGCTTAGTTAATGCACAGTCCTGTACCCGAGCAGTGTAGTGTTCCACTGTCTGTCTGTCTGTCATCATGTCAGCACTGCCTCTTTTGTCCACTGTGATTTTCTATTCAGTCCTAGAAGCAGGCATAATCTTTCGACTTTCTTTGCAGAATTGACTGAGTTATTGTAGATCTTTTGTAGTTTCATCACAAGTTTTAAAGTCATTTGATCAGTTTCTAGATTGGAACAACACTGAATAGATCCAACCATTTCTGGAGAACTTAGATCCCAGCAACGATGCGGCTGCCAAGGAACTAAATGGATCTTGATGAGCTCAGGTTCCCCACACCTTTTGTTTGGTGTTTTAGCTTCTAGCAAGGAGAGTGATGAAGAAATGTGATGCATCTCAGCATCATCAGAAATAGCACTTAAAAATGTCAAATTCCCAGTTCCTCATTACTGGTATCTAGAAGCGGGGTGATGTGTGTTGGCCTTGTGTCCTGAGATTTGCTGAGCTCACTTACTGGTTCTCATGGTTGCTTTTACAGTCTCCAGGGCTTTCTTTGCACACACTTGTGCTCATGAAGAGCCCCTCCCTTTTAGCCTGAGCTCCTCTCCTTTCTTGCTTTAACACAGTGGCAAAAGTCTCTAGGAGAGACATGGGTCATGCGCTTCTGTGCTTTGATATGAGAGGCACTGGGTAATTTGCAGCTAAGGGTAATACTGATTGTTCTCTTTATTTTTAGATGCTGTGGATTGAACCCAGGGCCTTTAATAAATGGGATATTAAGATTTCATATCAAGTAAGCATATGTAGGGAACTGTCAGATGTTTTCTCTACATTCATTAGATGCTTATATGTGTTTTTCTTTTATTCTGGTAAAGTGGTGAATTAAGTTGCTTTATTGTGATAAAATATGCACAACATAAAAGTCACCATTCTGAGGTGTGTGATGAACTACTCCAAACTTCACAAGTCCCATCCAGTTCCAGCTTTTTCAAAATCACTCTGAAAGGAAACACATGCCCTCGAAGCAGCCATTCTCTGTGCTCTGAGGTCCCACACCTTGGCAACTACCTGATTTGTATGTCAGAATTTGTCAGAATAGACTGGCTGTTTTGTGCAAACAGACTATACTTTGTGGCCTTTCTTTTCGGGCTCTTTTCTGAGTATGTCTACAGGGCCTATCTATGTTGCTACTTGGATCTGTACTTCAGTTCATTATTGTTTTTTGGTTAGTATTATCAGGCTGGCCTAGAACTTATGATTCTTCTACCCTTTAATTGTGGGGTTTAAAGTTTCTTAAGAGTTTTGTCGTCTTACCATGCAAATATAGAGTTTTAAAATTTTCATTTGATTAGATTTTTTAAAAAGTTCATACAATGTATTTTGATCATATTTATCCTCCCTCTCCCAAACTCTTCCTGGATCCATGCCCCCTTCCTTATCCACCAAACTTTGTTCCTCCCTTCTCTTCTGGTGAAGGCCAGTCTGTACTGTCTGAATTTCCTGGATGAGTGGTCTTTAATTGCAGTGTGGTTAGCTGACCAGGGACCATCAGAGAAACCCCACCCTCCTCTCCCTGCACTTAACAACCCCCAAGAGCTCTGAGGCTAACTCTCATCTCAGAGCTGAAATTTGTTCTGGGTTGAGCTTGCTGTCACAACTGCAGTGAGTTCATGTGTCACTGTCTTGCTGTGTCCAAAAGATGCTGTTTCCTTGTAGTCATTCAAAGAGGATTCTCATATTACATATGCCCTAACTGTCACTTTCATTTCAAGACTCCATGAAGGAGGAAACGAGAGAGAGGGAGAGAGAGAGGAGAGTGTTTGTGTGTGTGTGTTTAAGGCAATGTTTATGCTGGTATTGCACAGGAATATCCTCTTAGCCAAACAATTGTTATCTTGGGGAGTTCAGCTGTGTCCATTTCCAAAAGATCATCAAGCTAAGCTTGAGGACTGTTTACATTTCCTCTAAGGGGACAGACAGGTCACAGGACCCTCACCTTCAAACTTCTACCGCCTGTTTTGTGCAACATTGCCCTAACTACACTTAGCCTTGGGGAGTGGCTTTATCTATGTACCTCTGGGAAAATTGTTATCCCTGCTAGGTGATGACTTTCTAGTGTGAGTTTTTGCAGGGAGCACCCACATCCCAGTAAGTAACCCTTAACTTATGCTCTATATGTAAGTCCTAGACACTCATTGCTTCTCATAGAGAAAACTTTGGTGGATTACAGCTTGGGTTGTTGTTGGGACCTGAGGAGGCGTAGCTTATGGCTTCCCTGGGTAGGAACCTTTGTAACAGCTGGTGATTTAAACGTGAGTGGATTCACTGACATGAGGCTTTGAGGTCTCAGTGAGAAAGGCACTGTGTACAGCACTGGCCATATTTCTTTGTTAAAGGCTTACGTGGGTTTATTTTACTTTTTTTTAACTTCTAAAAGTGGGTGACTCAATGCTTAGAGAAAGCAAGTAATTAGCCATACCAGGTGGGAGTTCAGGTCAATGGTAAGCAGAAAAGAGGTGTTGAAAATTTTCATATCTAAAGACACAAACACAAGAGCAGCCTGGGAAAAATAAGGCATACGGAGTTCAAAACTGTTGCTGCTGAGCTGTTTCCATGTGTGGGCCAGTATCATGAAAATAATTTCATCTGCTTTTTGTCTATACACAGGACCAAATTTATACCATCTCGTCTGCTTCCAATCTCCCGTCCAGACCTCTTTTTACAAAACGTTATTATCCCTAACACACAGTGGACTTGTCTTCCTGGGTTTGAATCATTTATAGTAAGAAAGATGAAATCAAGTGTTCTCCTGGGAATGCCCTGCTGGTGTGTCTACAGATATCATATGGACTTCTGTGGGTAAACCCGTCTTCCTCAGACAGACTTGTAGAGATCAGGAAGGGTGCCTGCAGACACCCCGGGTCTACCATCTTCCCATCCTTCATCTGATAGGCTTCTATGGCAATTCTCTGTGGAAGGAGGCGTCCGCTTCAAGCACAAGTTATGTCCCAAAAAACCAAAGCTCACAACTGAGGAATTTTGTTCCAGCCACTGCTTGTTTGTAATATCCTCCTTTGTGTATAGAAGTGGTTTTCAAAGTGTGGCCGTGAACGATTGGCAGTTCTGGCACTCTGGAAGGAGGCAGGAATGGGTTTTACCAGATCGCCCACTCTGATGTATGTTAAAATTTGGTTGCAACTGGTTTGGAAAACCTGAAAAGCTTTCTTCCATGTGACTTAATCTATCTCTGTCTGTGATAGGAGGTATGAAGACGTTAGCAGTCATGCCCTAGCTATTGTTGCCTAGGAGACATGTAATGATAGAACACCGGAAGTGCCATGCTGCAAAGCAAATGTTCAATTCCCAGGAGGAAGAAGCTTCTTGTCAGAAGGCTTCTAGAACTGTCCTGGCAGGCAGAGCAAGAAGATTAATATACAAGACCCACAGGAGGTGCAAATGCAGGAGCCCCAGGCTGAGCTGTAGCCGCTAGGCCCTTGGACCTGTAACAAAGAGAACCCCAAGGGTTTAAACACTGTTCTTGCAGCAAAAGTCTCAAAGGTTGACTTTAGCAATCCAAACAGGAAGCAAGAAACTAACATCCCTGGGTGTGCCTGGGTGTAGGGGATCCCAAGGAAGTCTGGCAAAGAGATGGCTTTCTTAGTCTCACTGGGAAAGGGTGGGACATGAATTCATTGATTGACAAGGAGTACCTGATGGCTGACGTGTCTGTCTGCCCTCTTCTGGTCTTTAAAACAATGCTGAGTGTTTATTCTTCCTAGCTTTCAGTTCTCCAGGCCCAGCAGTAGACACAAAAGACCTTGATATTTCATCTCTTATTCTAGTCCTATTCTGGGGCCAAAATGTCAGCACTGGTATTGAGTAGACACTTTATAGCTTCTAGACTCAGACTTCTGGGCTGCACAAAATGCAAATCCAGGTGAAGCACCACTGTCTGTACAGGCGTAATCTCTCACAGGAACACTTGCTCTCTCACATGCACTTTGTCCTAGCCATCTCGGCTGGGAATTTTGCAGTTGCTTTTGGGAACTCCTTGGCCCATCACTTAGCTGGAAACCAGATTCCTGGGAGCCGGTCACAATAAAATCTGTCAAATCCCTTTTCTCCCTTTATTTTTATTCCAGAAACTCAATCTACTCTACATAATTGTATTAGCTCAGTATGCTAAGGCTCCTCAACAATAGACATCTCCTATTTTACAAATCAGAAGCCTAGAACTTCTGGGTCAGGATGCAAGTGCGGTGGGGTGTATAGCCAGGCTCCACTCTTTCCTGTGTGAGCTGGCAGGGTCCTTTCTCAGTGTGTGCCAGCAGTGCTGGGGTCTCTTTTCTTAAAAGAACAGCAGTATTAGTGTGTTAGAGGCCCACTTTTATGACCCCTTTTAGCCTCATTACGCTCTTAGGGGTAATTAATTCAGTCACTATCACCTTTGTGTTAGAGTTTCAGCATGCTGCTTTGGGAGAGCATAATTTGGTCTGTAAAGATCTACTACCTCATGTCTGGATTCATATAACTCCTCACTGACCTCACTCCCAACTCCTTTCAGGCCAGTCAGTGAATGCACAGCCATTTCCATCTTGGTCAAATAGAAATTTAGTCTTATTAAAAATTAGTGATTTGCCAGGCACTGGGGTACGCACCTGTAATCCCAGCGCTCTAGGAGGCAGAGGCAGGTGGAACTCTGTGAGTTCAAGGCCAGCCTGGTCTACAAAATGAGTCCAGAACAGCCAAACCAAAAAAATTTAAAAAAATTTTTAAAAAAGAAGAAAAAAAAAATCAGAGTGATTCTCATGACCAGAATTTAGCCAAGCTCTGGTCTGGCATTTGATTCTTTGGTAATAATAGTGTAACTGCATATAATATAGGATAATCATACTAAAATCTGAACACCTAAAGGAAGAAGGGGTGGGATTGGAGGGGATGGGAGAAGAGCCTACAGCTGGGATACAAAGGGAATAAACTGTAACTAAAAACATTGTAATAAATGATAATAAGAAATAGTATAACTGATCAGCTACAATAACACAGAATAAGACACATACCATATGATAGCACCGAATAACACCAAATGACACAGCAACACATGGCCTAGTGTGTGGTGCACTGTGGGTTCACTCACCCCACCACAGTGGGCTCATCTCTTTTATTGTTCTCCAAGTAGTCAGCAAATGCTGCCACGTCTACGTCTTCTGTAAAGCTCTCTCTTTCTAGTTCTTCAAATCCTGCCCTTTCTTTGAGGAGCTGCACCCTTTGTTCTTGGTAATATCTTCCCGTTCTCTGTACCCAAACTCATCTTTCTCTCTGAATTAGGATCTTTAGCTCATGGCAAGTAGGAAGGAACATACTTGTGTCTACAGATCTGTGTTTCTGCCTGGGCTGTCAGATGAACTTCATACTCTGTATCTCTCATGGTGCCCTGTGTAGTAGTGGTACTCAGAGTCCTCAGTGTGCAATGAAAAGGAATGAAGTACAATTCCATCTGATCAAGTTTTCTGATAGTCTTATCTAAGTGTCCTCTCCTCTGAGAGAATGTCTATAACCTTACCCCAGTATCTATCACATCAAGTTTATTTACTTATGTATTTGTTTATAGACTGGGTCTTACTGTGTAGCTCTAGCTGGCCTGGAACTCACTATAGTGACCAAGCCAGCCTTGAATTTGCAACAATTTTCTTGCCTTTGACTCCATAGCACTGGGATTTCAGGCATGTGTTAGCATGCCAAGCCTCTTTAAAATATTTCAATGTTCTTAAATATCTTCACCACCCCTGGAGATTTCTTTTTAATCTTTCTAATCTTCCATCCCAGTGGTCTAAATGTATGGAAATTTATTTCCTGGTTCAGAGTCAGCATCTGATACGTAGTAGGCTCTTGGTAAGTGTTTGCAGAATGAATGGATGACAGTATGTTTTGGAGGAAATGGTGTACCTCTCAATGTGTGCATCCTGGCAGGGGAGGGCCTGCTTAGAACTCTGGACTTGTTTGCTTGCCTGCTGTTTTCTGCCTGTTTGTTTTCTAGCAGGCTCTTACCCTATAGCTCAGGATGGCCTAGAACATACTATGCAGCATTGGCCTTCCTTGAAATTACATCAGTTCTCCTGCCTCAGCCTTCTCCAGTGCTGGGATTAAACAATAACACCTGATTTGCTGATTAGTTTTCCGTCAACCTGACATAAACGAGGGTTATATGGAAAGAGGGAACCTCAAGGGAGAAAGTGTCTCCATCAGGCTAGCCTGTAGGCAAGCCATCGGGATATTCTCTTGATTAATGGTTGATGTAAGAAGGCCGAGCCCATGTGCTTTTGGCCAGTGCCATCCTTCCTGGTAGTCCTGAATTGTTTAAGAAAGATGGCTGAGTGAGAGAAGGGGAGGAAGCTAGTAAGTGGTGTTCCTCCATGGCCTCTGCTTCAGTTCCCATCTCCAGATCCCGGCTTCTCTTTAATAACTGACAGTAACTGGGAGGAGTTGGGTTTTGTCATGATGGTTGATACAACAATAGAAAGCAAACTAGGATACTGGAACAAACCTGGACTATAAGCCTTACCGTGAGGAATTTGGAAAATCTTACACTTGTGTGCATTGCACATACACAAATACGCACTGCACCTAGATTTGTATGTTGTGTATACCAAAAACTTCTTATGTGAATTAAAAATACATGCCCTGATTTAGACTGTCTAAAAAGTCAAGTGCTATATATGGATATTTTAGAAGCCATGTTTAATGAAAGCCAATCTGTAATCACCTGGCAAACATCTCTAGCTAGACAATAGATATCTTTTTTCAATGTATATTTTCACTTAGGGTAGTTCTGTAAAGGAAGCAGAACATGTTTGCAACGTCTACATAGAAGAGTGATTTCAGCACCTGTCATTTTCTGTCTCCTTCCTCTTTGGCTTTATCATCCCTAGCTCAGGGTCACAGTATAATTGTCCAGTGTGTTCATGGCATCTAGTTCCATCAAAGTCAGATGTGCCTCTATGCCTTTGCTCACACAGAGTCCTCTGATTAGTAGGTTGCCATAGTCAGGGTCCAGCTAGCATTCCTTTCTCTAGCAAGCCTTTCCTAGTTATCACAAGGATCGGAAAAGAACTGACAATACCATTCTTTTTGTTGCTCTTGTACCTTATGTATTAAGCTCTGTTATTTCTTGTAAGTCCTAAAAACCTGGCTAGTCTGGAAGCTCCTTTGTGAAGTGGGCTCTATCTCACATCTCATTTAAATATCTTTTTATGTCTTGGATATTTTTGTGAAATGCATTTACAAGACATTTGGAAATGAGTGTTCTATCCTTCATAGCCTGATTGCTTGGGCCCCACAGAACCTGGAGACAAAGAACAAAGGGATTCCAGAATTCTTCCTGGGAGCTGGTCCGGCCCTTTCCATTTGGTCTTCTTGTTGGGAAGGACAGATCACTTTTATACTATGCAGATGAGGGCCAGGTCCTCAGTGCCCTGCAAGTTTAGTGATGTTGACCTAAGGAAGTCAGAGATATTAGCTGACTTTCCTCCTACATCTTTTGCGTTTTCATTTTCTACAATTGGCAAGAAAGAACTGTCCTATGGGCCAAATTCTTTCCTTAATTTCATTTGGTCTTTGGCAAAAAAAAAATCTAAAAAGTGATGCAAGCATAAATAAAAATACAACTTTTTTTTTTTTGCTTTGAAAATCTGCATCTAAAAATGCACTAGCTAGGAATATTCCACCCTAAAAATGTCTACTTATGTCTTTCTTTGTCTCTTACTCTCTGCACTTTGATGAATCTGGGTCTGTGTCGCTTGTAAATGTATACCCATTAATTTCTCATCTCTGTCTCACACGCCTTCTGTTCTTCTTCTACCATCTTTCTCCTTATTTGACAAAAAAATTACCAATGCAAGTTCATGAAAGATAACTTACCTTTTTTTCAGAAGACAGTTAGGTAACATTACACTAATTCATTTAGATTGTCTTAATGAAATTTTTAGATAATACTTGAATTCACTTATGAACTTCAATAAGTATGTATATTTTTCATGTTTGTAATTGAGTTATGTATGTTATATTGCTTTTTAATTTAGTTTTCATTTAAACATATCAAAATAGTGATAGTCTGACAGAGTAGTGCAGTTTGCTGGACTGTTCCGTAAGTGTTTAATGCATGGATTATTTCACACTTCATTACTATAAATAGCACTGATATAAAAATCTATACAGATGATTTTATTTCTAAAAGGAAGATTTTCAAGTTAAACACATTCATTGACATTAAAAACTAAAATCACAGAGCATGAAATTTCCAACTTAAAACAATAGCTTCTTTAATTTTGAGCTGTGACAGTTTAGAGATGAGGAAGCAAAGCAAATAATTCATTCTTTCATTCAACAAATATTTGAGTACCCTACTATATACACCAAATGTATGAAATAAAAATAAATAAATAAGAAACTAGAAAAATGCCACCAATGGAGAACCTTGAGTCTAGTGAGAGAAGGTAGACAGTAAATATTACAAGTAGCAATAGTAATAGTAAAACGAAAGGTGACTTATGCATGGAAGAAGAAAAATTCCAGGCCAAGGGGATTTGGGAGGGGCACAGATAAATGAAAAAATAAGTTGATTGAAGTCTTAAATAGGAGTTAAAGATGAGAAGCCTGGAGTAGGGGATACTTCATAGGAAGGGAGCAAGCTGGCCACACAAGAATGACTGGCAGAGGGCACTGCTCCCGAGGGATGCTAGAGCTCCTGGGGAAACAGTCTGAAGCCTGGGTGGTTGTGTTAGGAGGGATGAAAGGTTGAAACCTCTGTCCAGTGTTTCCAAGTTCTTGTCTCCATCAGAGAGACAGAAAGAGAGATAAACAGAAAGAGAGAAAACTGAGAAGAGATTTATTATAGGCAAAGGTACCTGCCCAAAGGGCAAGAAGAAGAAAAGACAGTAGCATTATGGTATTTGAGACAGTTACTCTGATCATCAAAATGATGGAGGGGTATGGATTATCTTAATTAAAGAGAGGAAAAGGCAAGGGATCTTAGGATTGCGTGGGAACTCCACCGTTGTCCCAGCAGTATTTACTCCCTTTCTGTACTTGTATGATATTTTCTTAATGTTGAAGCATCAGATTCTTCATGGGACAGACTTTTTTAAGGCTATAGAGATGGTATTATCATTAAGTGAAGAACGCTTCGTAGCCATCCACACCAGCCATGTTGGACTCAGCTGGTGTGGAGCATCTGGTGTCTTTACTTGTGTAGGGTCTGGTATCCCGCTCCAGTAAGGCCTGAGATGGCCAGCTTTGAGGCACCATGCAGATTGCTGCCAAATCTATCTAGTCAACTTTAGTTAAAGCAGAAAGAGCAATTACATAGGGTGCAGCCTGAGGGAAGGGAAGCAGCCTCCTTGCATGGGTACCAGAGGCATGTGTAAGGACTTCAGCCATCAATCTTGTATGGTCCCACAAAGAAGCCTGAAGACAGGCCACACTAGATATGGCACTCTTAGATTCTACACTCTTAGAAATGGCAGGTGCCAGGTCAGACTTGAACCTGCCTTGGGGAATTATTGTATTTCTGAAAATTTATTCTGGTTTATTCTGATGTGCCCTCAGGGCATGGGATTGCTCTTTCAGCTTAAAAAAAGAAGGCTCATGATTTTAAATTAAAAATTATTTCATAAGAGGATGAAAACTTTCTTAGCATTCCAAATGTCAGTGATTTGGAGGGGTCAGAGATTATCTGGGAAATTGCAGCCCAGTGGTTTAAATGACTTACCCAAGGTCACACAGAGTCAGGTTTCAGAGTGACCCTTCTAAACGAGTTCAGTGAACCTTCTTCTGTGCTGGGTAGCCTAGTGAACGGGGTCATTTGACCTCTCAGGTGGTTAGATCCCCAAAGCTTCCCCAAGAGGAACATCGTTTGACCCTACAAGTTCTGTAAGGTCAATCAATTGATTAAATGTTTGATTATCTAAAGATCAATCAGATGGCTACAGTCATTTTACCCTTTCTGGTTAAAAATTATTCAAAATGTATTAATGACGTTTTCTCCTCCTTGAGAGGAATTCTGGGAGAGTCATTCCATTTTAGAATTCGAATGCACTTCGATTCTTCAGCCTCTTTCAGTGCTCTGGGTCATAACTCTGCAGCAAGCTCTCACTTAATACCATAAACATAAAAGCCACTCTGTTGACCTTGGACATTAGCTAAGTTTCTTGTTTCTTTTTAAGTAATTAAAAAATATTTTTGGTGAGGTTTTGAAAATTTGTTTCTTGGACATTGTTGCTAAAAATTTCTCACTTTAATTAATTTCTTTTTATAATGTTGGGTTTCATGACCTTACTTTATAACTTGGGCCTAAATGGTAGCTGCAGGGTCTGAGTGCATAGACACCGCTGTTACCCTGGATAGCACTGTTACCCTTTTGAAGGGATCATTTCAGAATTCTCTTCCTGAGGCCAGCATTCAGGTCCCAGAACTGAACTGGGGAAATGATTTCAGAGCCCCATTTTTTCCCTCCATTTACATAGTCCTGTAAGTTTCAGTGATCAGATCAGGTCTGTAGGGGAAGTTGTGGCTGCTTTGGAAATGGGCCGTGAAATGGATATTTCAAGTACTTTCCCTTCTGTCTTCCAGCCCATAGAGAACTCACATGCAGTCAAAGGACCCGGTACCAATCTGAAATGTTCAATTAACCCACTAAAGCTGTCTGGTTCTATTTACTAGCTACATTGAGGTCATCCTCTTGAGGCTTACTCATTCTAAAAAATGTATAAGTTCAACCTAAATTTGTTTCTGGATGTCTGTGAAGTCATGATTCATCTCCTAATGCCTCCTACGAGAAGATAGGGTATAATTTGTGCTTTTATCATAGTTTGGCCTTCCAAAGCATCACTGGAACTTTTCTCTTCATTAGTTGGCTTCATTGAGTAATTCATTGAGAAAACCCTGAATGAGGCTGTGGCCTGAGAATTCCATGGTGCTCAGTTTCGTGAAGGGTGATGGCTGAGATGGGTGTATAGGAATTGCTGGCAGAATGACTAACATTGCAAGGGGGAGGGTGAAGATTTGGGGGGGTCTTGTAATTTATCCCTGATCTTGTTTATTCTCTAGTGGTCCTTTAGAAGGAAGGTAGATGATAGCCATCAGTTTTAGTTTTAAGCAAATGACTGATCCTGTATAACAAGGCCTTTGTATCTGTATGATGCCCAATCAATGTGCAAGGAAAGGGGACTGTGGGGAAGCTTGATATGAGGAAAGAAGGCCTCTGATTTACTTCTCATGCCCTTTTATAAGGGGGGAGTGCTCAGGCTGAAGAGGTCCTCCTTGTCCTCGGTCGCTGACACAGTTGGTATGAGTGATCGATCTGTACCGTGTATAAAGGTCCTTCTTTTCAGCCCCTCCTTAGAACCTCTCAAGATTGCCAGCATCAGAACCCTCCCTGCAGGATGCCTAGGGATAGCCCAGTTTCTTCCTTAGCTCACACTCCACTTGCCCTCTCTTCCCTTTCTGCCCATCCCAAAATTTTGCCTTCAAGACACCCAGTGAACCAATCATTTACCAAAGACTACCTCAAAGTTTGTGTGTTGGGGAGCTCAGCCTCCTGAGAAATCCTTTGAGCTATTTGCCTTCCCACTAGAAAATACGTCATGATTTCCCTCAGATTAACTGAAGATGAGTTTTTAAATTTTTAATGTATTTTTTATTAATTAAAGTCTATTCATTTTGTAACCAAGCTGTAGCCCCCTCCCTTGTCCCCTCCCGATCACCCTCTCCCTCCCTCTTCTCCTCCCAGGCCCCTCCCCCAGTCCACTGATAGGGGAGGTCCTCCTCCCCTTCCATCTGAACCTAGCCTATCAGGTCTCATCCGGATTGGCTGCATTGTCTTCCCTTGTGGCATGGCGAAGCTGCTGCCCTCTCAGAGAGAGGTGATCAAAGAGCCTGAGTTCATGTCAGGACAATCCCTGTTCCCCTTACTAGGGTACCCAATTGGAGACTGAGCTGCC
>CM053750.1:1490018-1504184 GCA_028658305.1 Pachyuromys duprasi | reverse complement strand
GACATACCTTGAAGGTCTACCCAGCTGTTCTGGGCATGAAGAGGGGTTTGTGAGGACTAGGGGTAGAAGGGTTGGAGCACTAGGTGGCCATGTGGACACGGAGCTCCCTAAGGGACAAGGCCTCTGGGCAGCCAAGAACTGGGAAGGGAGCCGAGGCATGATGCCAGGCACTGCACGGCAGCAAGCAGAGTGCAGTGGGGCGGCCCTTGGGGACCCCGAGGAGGACTGAGACGGGGAGGGGATGTACAAAGATTGAAAGTGGGGAAGACCAAGCCAACGGGCAGGCGGGCGCCCTGGCCGGGGTGTGGGGAGCTGGGCGGCGCGGGCGGAGCGGAGGGCGGAGGCGCGGGGCGCGCGTTTGGGGCGCTGCGGCGGGGAGGCTGGCGGCCGCTGGGGCGCGCGGGCCTTGTGTGCGCGCTCTGCCGCTCCAGGAGGAGGATGGCCCGGGAGGGAAAGTTGGGGTGACGCGCCCTGCCCCCGGACGCTCGCCAGGGGGTACGGAGGCGAGCCTGACAGAGCTGTGGCCACCCAGGCTGGGGGCGCGCAGTCTGGGCACCACCGTCACCACGTTCGCCCCCTCACTGCAGGTGGCCGTGGGAGATCCGAGTCCGGGTGTCCCGGGGGCGCGGGAGGGCGCGCGCGCGGGGGAGCCCGGCTGAGGGATGGGCTGCGCCCCCAGCATCCATGTCTCGCAGAGCGGCGTGATCTACTGCCGGGACTCGGATGAGTCCAACTCGCCCCGCCAGACCAGCAGCCTGTCGCAGGGCCCCACGGCACCCCTGCACGGCCTCTTCGTGCAGACCGACGCCGCCGACGCCATGCCCCCGAGCCGCGCGCCTGGACCCCCGGGCGCCGTCCGAGTCCGCAGGTCCCGGGCCGAGCTGGGCAGCGGCAGCAGCACGGGGTCCTCGGGCCCCGCCGCGACCACCTGCCGGGGCCGGAGGCGTCACTGCTGCAGCAGCGCCGAGGCCGAGACCCAGACCAGCTACACCAGCGTCAAGGTAAATGCGAGCTGTTGGGGGGCTGCCCGTCGGGTCGCACCGGGTAGGGGGCTCGTGGGAATTGGGCGATCCATTGGGGGGTGGGAGGAGTGTTGTTAAGGAGTTTACTTTTCATTTTTGCCGGTGGTGAAGGCCCAGGGAATTAGGGAAGAAAAAGATCCCGGAGGGTGCAGGGGAGCAGCCCTAGCTGATCCTGAGGTGGGGACACGTGTGGAGTGCGGCGGCCTGTTTCTTGCTGAGGGAGGGCAGCCCAGTGGATGCAGCTGGAGGGATGGGTATGCATCACCAAGAGGGTGCGAGCTCCTCCAGTGAAACCTGAGAGCTGAGCTGCCGGGGGTGCATCCCAAGCACCAGGATGTTTGGTGCCCCGGCTGCGATTTTCACCTGCAAGTCAGCTGGATGGAGTTCTCAGCAGAGCGGCCCGGTGCAGAGATTTGTGAATGAACCAGGCTGTTTAGGTTTGAAGAGCTATAGAAAGGGACTAGGGGACAGCCAAGTGGAACCTGTTGTCACTCTGGTGTTTCTCTGGGATGTCTGTATCCTAGATACAACTGAAAGAACCCAGAGTTTGGGATGCCGGCGGTTCAGGGCAGCTGCCTTAGGATGTGATTCTGCACACATCTTCCGGGGGGAGACAGGGGGGAATGGGATTGTGAAGATGTGGAAAAGATGGTTAAAGCAGTCTCTAGGTAGTTCTTGATGAAAATGTATTCCAACAGTGCCCATCTCTATATTTTCAAAGTACTATTACATCCGGGAGAGTTTCACTCTGTCAGATTAATTGCTTTATAGAAAACTGAAGGGCAATGACACATCTCATCGTGCAGAGGGAAAAAATGTCTCTAAACTCTTACTGTTTAGACACAGCTCCTACGTAGTCAGTAGATGACCGGGTCCATCTCATGAATCCTTGACAAAGACATGATTATATATCTAGTAGTTAAAAATATGCTCAACAGTTGGCCCAGTGTAGTAGGCTCCAGGTCTTCCTTGGATGTAGTTCACCCACCCAGGAGGAAAGGGAGGAATAGGGGGCTGCCTTTTGATGAACTGAATTTTTGCAAAATGTGATTTCATTTTGCCAAGTAAAACTTTACCAGTGTTTACTAGTAGCTGTGATGTTTCTCTGGTAATAATTGTGAACATCATTAATATAAAAATACCATTTACTATGTACCTACTATGTGCCAGGAATAAGCTTCTTTTCTTGCTTCTGAATACCAACAGTCTAAGACCTGGATCCAATGAGATGTTTGTTACAGAGGCTGTGGCCACCACACTCGCTTTTGTTTGCTACTTTCTAGGTCTCCTGCCAAGCAGCAACATAAAGTTAGCATTAGAAGAAATTTCAAAGTGTTAAAAAGGCTATATTTAGCAACATCCTTAGCTTGGGGTTTTGAAAGGGAATTTGAAGGCCTGAAGCAGTAGTTGAGCGCGGTGAATGCTCATGAACTCTGTGGTATTTAGTTTTGGTTGCTCAAGAGAAACTTATGTATTTTTGCCTTTCATAGTAGCAAGGAACTCATTTTTAGTACCTGGAAACCCCAGCTACTTGGTGTTTGTGTAGTGAAAGAAAAAAAATGATGAATGAGACCATTTTTCTATGTGTTAGTGCTTTCCTCAAGAGGCTACTTAGAAACCAAATGGAGAAAAAAACTGGTAGAGTCCTGATTATTAGCAGTTGCTATAAACTAGAATAAATCTCATGCTCCTTGGTTTAAGTGTTAAAAGGCTTGACCTGGGAAGGAATTTAACTAACTTTATTAACAAGATTTCCAAACAAGAGCTTAATTTATTCCAAGTCATTACTAGGAATGCTGAAGAGGATGGTAATAATTCAGTGATTCAACTTGAATTTGTATTATATAAACTTCAGAAATTATACATTTGAAATTGATTAGGTATATTTATACAAACACTATAGAACTTATAGAATTACCCCCAAATGCTTAATAGTAGCTATTTAGCCCCTCCCCCAATTCCTATGGTTCCTTTTCAACTGGAAACTTCCCATGTTCTGTGCCCTTACATGGATGAGAGGATTTTGTAAAAAAAAAAAAAAAAAAATTTTTTTTCCTTTCGCTTTTTAGGATAAGAATTCTTTCTCCCTGAGTGTGTGATAGCAGCCCTGTGTCTCCTCTTGTCTTTCTGATTGCTTGGGTAGAAAAAGAAAGTCTTTGCCATTTGGTCCTATTTACAGCACTGGCTGGTTTCTCAGTAGTTATTTTTTCCTTCTTCTTTGTACATCAATGATAAACAATGTCTTCATTATCTAGTTGGCTTCTGGTATTCCCCTGAGTGCAAAACAAAAAGTGTGTTTGATCTCTCTCTTTTTCTAGCAATAATTTATTTCATTAAGCTTTTAGAATGATGAAGCATTATGATGTCAAACATGATGTCAACAGGAACCTTCTTGAATACCTAATTGGCAAAAAAGGATTATAAACATTAATAATTCATATGCAGTGCAATGATATCACATGAGTTTCCATTTCTGGTAAGGAATTTGTTTTCAAGTTGCTGTACAAATGCAACTTCCTAGCAATTTGTCTCCCTCTTGCTTGTCTTTTTAAAATAGTACTCAAGCAGGAGACTCCTGTAGGGTGCGCTCCTGATGCGGGCCGGTTCTGTAGTTCTTGTTCAGAAATCCTCAGAGGAGACAATTGAACATCTTTTGGGCAGGAACTAGAAATTCTTACCAATCTTTCCTTGTACCAGCTGTTGCTGCTCAGAGCATCCAGGACCAAGCAGCCAGTCCCAGCACAGGCTTTACTGATGGTGTATTCCACTTTCTCTGTGCTCAGCATAGGTGAACTGTCTTGCAGATACAGACGCAGATGCTGCCATCAGCTTATAGATGACTCAGTGATGATGGCTGCCCCTCGCTCTTCTATCCCCTTCACCGTGCTCATTCATTCCTTCAGCTGGTTTTCATGCCAAGCTCTACTGTAGATGCTGGGGATTTGGGAAAGAGCCATAATACTTAGCGAGCTACCAAAGCAGTGTGTGCTTAAGCCAGTTTTTGATGACTTCCACAGCATTGCTCCATGACATTCTAGAGTCAGTGGATAATGCTAAATTGACTTTACATAAAAGGAAAATAAATATTTATGTGGCCTCACAAGTAAATATAAGATTTTATTAGGGGTAGCGGAGAGTAGAGTTCCTTTTTATAGTAGTTCTTGTTTTTCTATGTCAGGATTCTCAAATAAGAATCACCTAGAGAGCTTGTTAAAGTATACAGTGGGTCTGGGCTCCACCCCTGGAGTGTCTGACTTCAAAGGTCTTTGGAGGAACCTGACAGCTTGAAGTTTCCACACTTTTAGAAGATGTCTTGTTGCTGATCTGGGGACCACGCTTGGAGAGCCCATGCTTTAGATGAGTTAAGTTGTTCTGTGGCCCAGATAACTTATGTACAGCCATCTATAGCAGACTGGACTGTCACATGGCTGTGGACACAGCTCTCTCCTGAGCTGGGAAAGCCTGAATCTTCACTATCGTCTGGACAGTCTAAATGGGAAGAATGCTGGACCATTTAGCCCACTCAGCTTTCTTGAGGTTCAGTTCCCCCATAGGATCATCTTGGTTTTGTGTGGACCTTGATGGTTTGCTTTCCCATCATGGTCCCTTCAGCTGCCTCTGTCATGGAGGGACCATGCCCCTCATGATGGGCATTTGCAAGGCAAGTGACTATGCTGGAATAGGGTTGGCTGTTGGATAGATAGCTACATTGTATGCTCTTCATTCTGGGAGTTGTTGCTATTCTTTTCATCATAATAATTATTATTATTTTATCTCAGAAAAGAGCATGGAGTTTAGCAAGCTCTGGCAGGCTCTATACTTTGTATTAGCCAGGCCCAGATTTACTTTTTTCCATTATGCATTTTATCTCAATTCTTCCCTCTCCCAGCATGCAAATTAGGTCCAGTATTTGCTCTCTTCTTTCTCTCCTGTGCTGGGAATTGAACTTATAGTCTCATACATGTAAGGCATGCTTTGCCAGTGGTCTGTTTCCTGCCCAAGTGATCCTCTTTAAATTATTTTTCTTGCTTTGTACTTTTTAAGGAAAACTAGATAATTCTGCTTTTGAATAAGACTTAAAATCACATTTGAATAAGGCTTAAAATCGGAGCAGTGCAGTGGTGGTGCAGACCTTTAATCCCAGCGCTTGGCATGCAGGGGTAGGGGATTCTCTGAGTTCGAGGTCCACCTGGTCTACAGAGAGAGTTCCAGGAAAGCCAAGGCTACACAGAGAAAACGTGCTTCAAAAAACAACACGACGACAACAACAAAAGACTTCAACTCAGAATGCGACATTGTGCATTTAGAGCTGAGACGGTTTTTACTGACATCTCCCCTTGATGACCACCTGTGGGGCTGGTTCTGTGCCACCAAGTTGGTAATGGACCAGGAATCTAAATGGCAGGGAAAGAATGAGTCTTATAGGCCCAGGTAGGAGTATAGTCTCTCAAGACCCAGCAACAGCAGGAGAGGAACAGGTGGACACTTTGGGCCAGTTGGGTTAATCCAATCTAGAATTCAGAGTCTTCACAGAGGTGACAGCCACTGAGCCAGATTGAGGTTTCTGATGGTGGAATACAAGTATTTACTTTCTTCTTTTGTGGGGATCTCGCCTGGGCATGAAGAGTGCATGGCCACAGGAATTGCTGCTGCCAACCCAGAGGCTAAAGACAACCACTTCCCTTGGATGCGGTAAGACAAGCCAGCCACATCACCCTCGCTCCCTGATTCAACATAGCCTGGGCAGCAAGCAGAACACACATGAGATAATAATCTCATGAAGGAGCTACTTCTAAGGTGTTGGCAGGAGGAAAGAGAATAAACAAATGAGGCTGCAGGACCTTCAGACTAGAAAAAAGAGAACTGTTATCACAGTAGAAGGATCATGGGGTGATGGTTGTAGAAACGCAAGGAACTAAATGTATAGGGCATTTAGAACTTGTGACGTGAAAGATGCAACTGGTGATGGATTGGCAACCTTGGTGGGGCAGAGACAGAGAGACACACAGACACACAGAGACAGAGAGACACGGAGAGAAACACACCGACACAGAGAGTGACACAGCAAAAGACAGAGATAAGTGGGCAAATAGCCTCATGAAATTGACCTCTCTTGCAGGGATCTAACTGCCTTTTGTCAAACACATCTGTGACACACAGAGAATAGGAGTATGTTGGGTGGAGAGTCCTGGGTACAGGGAAGGGTAGAGAGTAAGACTGAAGAAGCAGATCCTTAGCATATCCAAAGCTCAATTGAGCTACAGACAGAAACTCAGAGTGAGGTGGACAGTGCAGAAGCATCTCAAAGAGATGTGGCGAATTCATCACTTCTATTTCCTGCTTAATGATCTGTATGGAATTATGTCCAGTAGAGACACCGAGTGATGTACAGCCACCCTCCTCTTCAGCTCCATCTTTGATGCTTCTGCTGACTCTGGTTTTTTTGTCCTCACTCGTTACCCTTCCTCAGGGCTCAGTGTGGGTGGAGAAAGCACTGCGCCTCACCAAACTCTGCAGACCCAGACTGGCTGTTTACCCTCCCTACCTCCTCATCCCAATTTTTATTTTTCTATAATCTGTAACCTTCTTTTCTAAGTCCCTCAAACTGAGAAAAAATATTTTAATACGTGTTTATACACCGGTATTTTCAGTAGAGAAAGTGCACAGTTTGACCATGTTTTAAAATATTAAGATGTATGTTTGAGTCTTTGTTATTTATTTATTTTCTGGGGCTGGAGATGCAGCCTGAGGCCTCTCACATACTAATCAAGCGCTCTGCTGTGAACCCCCATCTGGAGTTTGTTTTCAATTGGGAAGGTGCTTTACAGTGAGAGCCTTGGTGGGCATCACGTCCAAAGGGCAAACACTTTACCTGAGCATTGGCAATGGATGGTTTCTCCTGAGTCCCCCCACCCCACTGGGGTTTCCTGGCTTCTTTAGTTTCCCTTCCTCTACTTCCTGCTTCCTGCTCCTGCCATGGACTGTCACAGTCTGCGTAAGGAAACATGATTGCTGGGTCAAAACCAGGGACTGGTTTCATTCTTGGCTAATCTATCAATGAAAGAAGACTGCTTTGTTTTGTATCTTGTTTCCAAGGCAATATCATAGATTTTTTTTTACAAGGTAGATAAAATAAAGATACTGGCTGTTAAGTCCTCACTGGTCTCTGATCCTTTCATCTACATGGACTCCCCTTAATCTAATCAAAACTACAAATTCTCAAAAATGAGGAAAATGGGGCCTAGTAAGATGGCTTAGTGGTCAAGAGCACTTACTGCTCTTGCAGAGGACCCAGGTTTGGTTCCCAGCCCCCACATGGCAGCTCGATGCCTTCTGGTTCCCACAGGCACCAGGTGCTCTAGCGGTCCCTATACAGGCAGGCAAAACACTCATAAACATAAAATTAAAAAATCTTTAAAAGATGTGGAAGATGAACCTATAAGAAGTGGGGCAACTGCCCAGGGTAAGAGCTAAACTTTGGAGAAGATATTGAACCCAACGCAAGCTTCCAAAGCACTGATCGTTCTCCTTCGCAGTCTGTCCCAGGGGTGTGACATGGGACCTGCAGACAAGGTCCATGGTGGTTGGTGCTGTGGTACAGTTACCTGTGGAGGGGCCATTGAAGGCAGGCAGGGGGTCGAGGAGCCTTTAGAGTGGAGTTTTTCTTCACAGCCATCTACACTCACCCCTCTATCTGCTTGGCCAGGAGTCTTGAGGTTAGTGGAGGATGTATATACAAGGCACATAGAATTCATGTAGCTGAATACACAGACTGTTTTCCTCTACCACACTGATGTGTTCTACCACGGTTCAGTGCTGATATTCTTGTGGTTGCCATCATTATCACCTTGATAGTTAAAATGAGCTTTGGGTAATATAGATCTTTTAAAAACATGGTCTTGTTTTTCTATTGGAACATGAGAACCACACTTTCTAGTGGATTGATTTGGCCTGTGTTAGACTAACTGGAGTTGTGCTATCCAGAAACTGGAAACCACTGCTGACCGAAGTGGTCTGCTTCGGCTGGAATTCCAAAAGAGGACACATGGATGAATCCTTCTAGGTGAACGTGCAGGTGGGGGTGGGGTTCTTGGGTCTGCGTAAGGCAGAGGCTGACAGCTAGCACCATGGTGTCATCCTGAGGTGTTCATCTTGGGATTCTCTGCGGTCAACTTATAACCCGAAGCCTTGTTCTAGAACTCTCTTGAAGGCGTGCTGCTGGCTTTTGTAGTGCTGTTTTGTAGGTGATCTGGGATGACATATGCTACACCTGGGAAAAAGATGTTCTGTAGGTCCAAAACCTGTTTTGTTTCAGACAAGAAGAGAAAAATAACTAGCCACAGGAGTACAGCTGCCTGTGTGGCTCACATTGCTGAGAGAAGACCCTGGGTTCTGGAAGAAGTTACAGGAAGGCACTAAGAGGCTTATATGCAACCTACTACATGAGCAACATATAATAACCTTTTTATTTGCACTAGAACCACACAGACATGATGTTCAGGAACTGAGAGATGATGAGCTGACTCCAGGTGAAATAGTTTTGTCTATTTCTGTGATAACTTCAACCCAGAACAATGCCAAGTGAACAGAGAAGCTGGTTTCTTTATATCTTTTGAGACATGGTTTTGCATAAAGCCAAGACTGGGCTGGATCTTGCCATGTAGTGCAAACTGGCCCCAGGTTCCTGATATTCCTGCTTCAGACTTCCAAAGTGCTGGGATTACAGGCCTGTGCTACCACACCCAGCATAGAAGAGAGGTAGGGTTATAAAAGCCCAACAACCCTGACTAGTGGTCTTGGATCATATGAGAGGCAGTCTTGCCTAAGACACTGGGTGGTTTTGAGGGCAGCAAAAGTCACTAATTGCATTTTGAAGTGAGCCTCAGTTAAAACTAGAAGTCTTTTTATACAACCAGCAGAGTGTGATACTCAGAAAAAAATGATGGTAAATAGAGATAGAACCAATTTCCCATGAGTACATTTGGACACACACACGCTCACACATAAACTCCCCAGCTGCTATGGGATACATGGTAGGGAGAGAAAGCTTAGGTGGACACATTTCCACATGGTCCTGCTCTCTCCTTCCAAAGGAAGTATAGTGGGGTCTGCAAAGCCAATTCCAGGCTTCCTCCCCCACCGGTTCACAGAGGTCCTCCTGTCCCTGGGATGGTGGCTCAGAGCCACATGGAACCCAGGGTAAGTTCTCTAGAGTGGTCTGGCCTACTGGGACCGCCAAACCTTTGAGGTATATCGAGTCTATATCTCTGGTTGAGCTGGTGAGGAAAAGCTGCATGGTCTGCTAAGTCTTACCTCCTGAAGGGCACTGAGAAGGAATGCCACAGTACATTCCCTCCTGCTTGCCCAGATTTTTCATGCAGGGAGGAAAAGAGGCTTCCAAGGGCCAGCACATGCATGTATCACCGTGAGAACTTGGAATCCTGAAAAGCAATCAGGTTAGTGTAAAAGGCACCCCTCACTCTGGTAAAGGTCTGCCAGGCCTGCCTTTGTGGTTATTTCTAGGGGATTTGGCTCCTTGCTGGCTGTTAGAGAAAGGCTGGAGGCTGCCCTCCATTCTCCTCTGATTTTTCTAGCATGGCAGTTTGTTTGCTTATGCTTTTTTCAAGACATGGCTTCTCTGTGTAGCCTTGGCTGTCCTGGACTCACTCTGTAGTCCAGGCTGGCCTGGAACTCAGATTCACCTGCCTCTGCTACCTGAGTGGTGGCATTAAAGGTGTGTGCCCCAACCATCCGGCCACATGGCAGTTGAGATGACAAATCTCAAACCACTTCTAAGGCACGTAGCTGACGTAGGGAGTGGCTTTTCATATAGAAACAATGCAATATGTGGCATTTAGGTTTCTAGGTCAGCACAAAGAAGGGGTTTAGCCTGCAACGTAACTACCTTCTGTAGTCCGGAAGCAGTTCTGCTGTGAGAGAAATGTAAAACTGAATTTAGGCTTTTTTTTTTTCTATTTCTGCCTTTTGGGAAAAGTGGGTTTAATTAGAGGGTGGCACAGGTGAGAGAGAGCCTTCAGGAGTTCCTTCAGGGAGCACTTATGGGAATTGATCCATGAGTGCATTTGGCAAGCAGAGGCTCAGGTGGTGTGAGGAACCTCACAGAGCTAGGAAGGACACCGAGAACATCAGTCCTCCCGCGGACTGACCAAGCTCCAGATCAGCACAGCCAGGAACTCAGAGCGGCATCTGCCACATCGTCCTCCATCCGCTGTGCTGTTTTACCTGCAGCTAAATAGAGGTGTGTCTATTTTCCTTATTTTCTTTTCCACTCACAAATGTTTTAGTCTGTATTTTGTTTGTTTTCGTTTTTCTTTTTATTTATTCTTCTCTCATATGATACATCTTGGCTGTAGCCTCCTCTCTTTCCACTTCTCTCAGTTCTGCACCCCTCCACCTCCTCTCTCCCCCAGATCCACAGCTCCTCCAACTCCCCTCAGGAAAGAGCAGGCTTCCCTGCTTCAATTGAGCACAGCAGACCAAGATGCAATAAGACTAGGCACAATCTGTCCTATCAAGGCTAGGCAAAGCGACCCAGTAGGAGGAAAAGGGCCCCAAGGGCAGGCAAAAGAGTTAGAGACACCTCTGCTCCCACTGTTAGGAGTCCCACAAAAATCCACAACTGAACAACCACAGCGTGTGTGCAGAGGACCTAGCACAGACCCAGGCAGGCTCGACAATTGGCACTTTGCTCTCTGTGAGCCCTGTGAACCCTGCTCCGTTGCTTCTGGGGGCTGTGCTATCCTTGTGTCCTAAACCGCTCTGGCTCCTACAATCCTTTCTTCCCCTCTGTCTTGGGGTTCCCAGAGCTCTGCCTAATGTTTGCACGTGTGTCTCCACATCTGCTCCCATCAGCTCAGTATGTATTTTTTAGTCATAAGAACCCTTTACAAACCTCAAAATCATTATGCCTCAATGGTTTCATGATTCCTTAGGTCTAGTCACTTCTGTCTAATCGTTCTGTTCTTTATGTGTGTTGTAATCCACATAGCATCTACTCCTTGCCAACGGCTTGTCTCTTGTCTGTTCATTTCCTTTCTCTCTTTTCCCCACTTGTAATCTGTTTGTTAAGAAACTGAGGTTTTTTTTTTTCTGGTAGCCCTTCTCCCAACCTAAGTTTGCTTGTTGCTTGCCTCAGGTGCAGTTAATATGTTTCTCTGCCTTCTGTATTTGCTAGGAAATGATAATTAGGTTTAGAAGTTCAATTTGACTACGCTCAAGTTGGGGAGCAGAGGTAGGGTAAACAAACATTTTATTTTATTTTTTGAGATTATAATGTAGTTACATCATTCCTCACTTCTATTTTCTCCTCCCATATAACCGTCTTTGCCCTCTTTCAAATTCATGGCCTCTTTTTTCCCCATTAATTGTTACATTCATATATGTATTTACTCATATATATTTCTAAATGTAACATATTCAGTGTGTATAATGTTACTTGTACTTGTGTTTTCAGGGATGTCCAGTTGGTACTGCTGAGCCGATTGGTATGATCCTCTATGGGAAAGACTATTTCTCCTCCTGTCTTCCATTCTTCACTGCCTCTGTTCCTTGTGTAGGGCCAAGGCTTGTTTGTATTTCCTCCACCCACTTTGCCATGTGTATTGTCCTTGTTCAGCTCATGTTGGTGAGACTTCATGGGTGCAGCTTCTGATGTTACTACTGACACAATCTCACATCAAACTCCCTGGTCCTTTGGCTCTTACAATCTTTCCACCCCTCCTCTGCAATGTTCCTCAAGCTTTTAGTTCAGGAATCGTTTTGTGTTAAACACCGTTTTTTTCACAGCATCATATCATCTTGTCAGGAATCACACACTGACCTCTTCTTGGATGCCAACTCTTACAAGTGACTATTGTCTTGATGCACTAGCTGTTAGGGGGTAGGTGATGATAATGTTCCCATTCTTTCATTTCTTATTCATTATTAGCTGAAGTAACTCTTAAAGAGAAACCTCCCTTCACAAGCTATCCCGTTTCCCTGGTATACAGTTTCTATAGAAGAGATGGTAAAAGCCTGTGTTTTTCCTGATATCTCCAGTTTTCAAAATAATGAGTTGGTCCTACAGCATTCTCCAAAGGTGATGAGGACTTTCTGAGTCCTTATTTGTTTTCTTGATTCCTTATGGGTTTAACATAACATACTGTGTGTTAAAGCATTGTCGTGACTAGACTGACTGGTGCCATCTTGCTCATTTTTGTTTAGAGCAGGCCTATTCAAGTGGGTGAGGAGCTTTTTGAAGCAATAGTTCCAGCAAGTTGATTAAATTTTCTTCTCTAGGCCTAATACCTTTTCCATAGATGAGGGTGCACTGACTATACTAGAGGTACATATAATTTCTTAATGACCATCCTGGCCATCCCCTGCCTAATTAAGGCTCCAAGCATTATAGAATCTTTTCTTTTTGTTTTGTTTTGTTTTGACAGTCTCCAGGATATCCTTGAATTCAGTATGTAGCCCAGGATAACTTTGGACTCATGGTGAGCCTCCTGCCTCAGACTTCTGCAACGCCTTCTGCAGCACCTTTTCAGCAACTTGTTTTTGTGGTAACTAAAGGGCAACCTCGAGGGATGGAATGGTTTGCCCTGGCCTGGCCTGAGAGCCATCTCTGTCCATAACAGTCACATTTATATTGTGATACAACACATGACCAAATAAACTCATTGAAGGAAGGGTTTATTTGGTTTATTTTGCTTATGGTTTCAGAGGGATAAGACTTTACCACTGTGGTAAAGCATGGCAGGAAACAGCAGGCATGGCAGCAAGAACTGGGTTCTAGGACCTTACACCTCCTATGGCACGTACAAAGCAGAGACTCTGAACTGAAAATGGTGTGAGGCTTTAAACTCTTGGAGCCGGCCATTCAGCAACATAATCTCTCCAGCAAGGCCATACCTCCTAAAATCTCAAACATCACCACCAACTGGAAGAATGAATATTCAACTATTTGAGCCTATAGGGGACATTCTCATTCAAACAACCGTACTGTCCTTATGAACCCAAAGAATCTCCAAAACTCCTCCTTGTAAAGTGTGAGTACTGTGCTGGTCCAAGTGCGACAGAGGTACAGTCCATATAAACAGTCTGGGTGCTCAAGAACAGGTGTGTGGTGAAGGTGGGGTGGGATACAGAAGTGAGCCAAATATAGTTCTGGATTTTGGAGGCTTTCCTTACTTGTGCCTCATGGTGCTTTTGGTGTGCACATGAATCAGTGCGTGCATGTGTGTATGTGTGCGTGTTAGAGATGGGAGTATTTGCTGTGAGGTGAAGCCCCTGTACTGGAGGAGAATGATCAACTGTGAGCTAAGGGCTGAAGGAACCAAGGATCAGGCAAGTGTGTGGTCACAGCCACTGTAACACCAAGGAGCAAGAAGCTGAATTAAAGTTTGTGTTCTTAGCCAAAAGCTCAAGGCTGCCAGATGCATATAGATTTCAAGAACCTACTGAGAATGAGTGTGGAATGTGGTGGCATTTCCAGCGGAGAGCGTGACTGCCAGGCAGGGTTAGCCTCGTGTTGACACTCTAGAGCAGTCCTGTCCCATGCAAGTGTAATGTCATACACAAATGAAACTCACACAGGAAGGCTCTCAATTTTCTATAACTAGATTTTAAATGTATATGTAATATTTATATACTTATATATTAAGAGTATTATCATTTCAACATAATATGGAAATTGAGATAGTTGCTTTTAATTTTTTTTATTAATTACACTTTATTCACTTTGTATCCCTTCTGTAGCTCCCTCCTCCCTCCCCTCCTAATCCCTCCCTTTCTCCCCCTTCTCTACACATGCCCCTTCCCAAGTCCACTGATAGGGGAGGTCTTCTTTTCCTTCCTTCTGATCCTAGTCTATCAGGTCTCATCAGGAGTGGCTGTATTCTCTTCCTCTGTGGCCTGGTAAGGCTGCTCCCCCATCAGGGTGAGGTGATCAAAGAGCAGGCCAATCAGTTCACGTCAGAGGCAGTCCTTGTTCCCATTACTGTGGAACCCACTTAGACACAGAACTGCCATGGGATACATCTGAGCAGGGGTTCTAGGTTAGATCCATGCATAGTGCTTTGTTAGAGTATCAGTCTCAAGAAAGACCCCTGTGCTCAGATTTTCTGGTTCTGTTACTCTCTTT